>MU158741.1:1565260-1592516 GCA_015888305.1 Antheraea pernyi | reverse complement strand
TGTATCAGGCAACAGCCAAAGCCGAGGTGTGCCGCGCACCCTTGAGCTAGTTGTCAAAATAAAATCGGCCGAGAGCCTTAAGCGCTCGCCTTAGTAGTCCGGTGAAGCTGTTAAGACCTTGCTTGGTCAATAGCGTAGTCAGTTCGAAAAAAAAAAAAAAAGCCTGGGTCTAGTATTTTATAGAAATAAGTAAATATATAATTAAGTATTTATACTACGGGACTCCTATAGTACATAGTTTATAAGTATTCTCATATACATATATGTAATTACATATATGTAATTACATACATATAAGCCAAAGAAGTTTCACTTCTTCCGCGTGTACACAACTGATACACGCATTGTTTTTTTATATTTTGCACAGTGAAAACAATATATTTATAAATTGTAACGTATATGTTATTGTAATGTATAAGCTATATTACTATAAAGTTGCATCAAAATAAATCAAAATAAATAATTTTAATGCCGACCCGAAACGTAAACCGAAACGCACAATTGCAGTCTTCTTCGACGTCGCCAAAGCCTTCGATAAGGTCTGGCATGGAGGGCTCATCCATAAATTATGTAAATCTCACGTACCCGATAAGTTAATACATATTATCCACGATTTTCTCACTGATAGGACTTTCCGCTTTAGAGTGAATGAGGAACTATCCCTGCCCCCCCCGATACGCCCAGGTGTGCCACAGGGCTCCATACTCGCACCCTCGCTCTTCAATCTGTTCATCAGTGACCTACCTCGGTCTAAACGGGTCGAGGTAGGTTGCTATGCTGACGATACCGTTATTTACACTTCCAGCTTGCGGTCAGACTTTCTTAGGAAGCGCATCGAAAAGGCCGTTTGCACACTCAGTGAATGGTTTCGTCGATGGCGCGTAGAAGTTAATCCTGATAAGAGCGCCGCGATACTCTTCGATCCTTTACGACGTAATAATAACCTCGAGCCCATCAGGCTATACGGAACCGATATACCTTGGGCCGACGAGGTCAAATATCTCGGTGTTACATTAGATAAACATTTAAATTTCGAGTCACATATAGATAGAGTACGAAACAAAGCCGCTATGGTTTTGGGTCGCCTCCATCCGTTGCTTTGTCATAAGAGTAAGATGTCCCTCAGACACAAGCTCACTTTGTATAAGACGTGTATCCGTCCCGTGATGACATATAGCAGTCCCGTTTTTGCGCATATGTCGAAAGATAATTTTCATAAGTTGCAGGTTCTTCAAAACCACGTTTTACGTAAAGTGACCGGTGCCCCGTGGTACGTCCGGAGAGTTGATCTACATAGGGACCTAGAGATGCCTTCTATCTGGGCGTACGTAAAATCACTTACGATTAGTTATTTTGAAAAAGCCGCGAATCATCCCAGTCCGTTAGTGGTATCCGCCGCAAAATACGAACCCGTACCAAACGCTACGCGTAGTAAAAGACGTCCGCGACATATTTTTACCGACCCTCCCGATGAAATAACGGCAGTGAACGATCAGTACCAGCCTGTCTCTCTAAACAGAGCGTGCTCACGCCCACGCCCGCGTAACCACAGATCACGCCGCCGTGGTCTGGGGGTAAATTTCGCTCCCGCACACCAGACTAGGCCCCCCTCGGCAGCAGCTCAAGCCTAGGTCCGTTCCCTCGGCGTGGAGCCCTTGAGTACGCTGCTCGCGCGATACAGTGACACAAAATCTTACATCACTGCGACAACATTACACATATCACCTCCACACACGTGCACGCATACACGCTTACACATAATATTATCCGATACGAAATATATATAAGAGTTGTTGAGGTATGTATGCTTGGTACACATATATGTTTCAACAACTCATATATGTATGAATAGTTAGCTTAGCTCAGATTAGCTCAGATAGGTCGCGATTTGCATGTATCAAGCAACAGCCTAAGCCTAGGTGTGCCGCGCACCCTTGAGCTAGTTGTCAAAGTAAAATCGGCTGAGTGCCTTAAGCGCTCGCCTTAGTAGTCCGGTGAAGCTGTTAAGACCTTGCTTGGTCAATAGCGTAATCAGTTCGAAAAAAAAAAAACCGTTCAGTAGTTTTTGCGTGAAAGAATAACAAACATCCATAAATGTTCACAAACTTTTTCATATATAATATTAATAAGATTTTTGAGAGTTTTTTTTGCATTATAAATACTAATATATTTTTTCAGGTGGATTTAATAAAAAAAAATGTTTTATGTCATAGTGGTCGCCATTGTTTTTAGACTACACTGTGGTGACTATCAATTACAATAACGTTACTTTGCTTTGCTAAAATAAAAGGAATGTTAATTATTTTACGAATGTAAGATTCAAATTAAACGTAGGCACTAGATAATAATTTTTTATACCGGTAACAATTTAATTTAGTTCACTAGAACAAGTGAGGTAAATAAAACGCATCTAATGGTCATTCGGTGGTCGCCATTGTTTTTGGATTGTACTGTGCTTACCACCAGGCACAGTGCAGCCATTTTGCCGTGCTACAATAAAAAAAAAACCCCCGTCGTAGTTTTTTTAGTTATATTTCTGGCTTTTCCCGTGGTAGTACCACCCTCTCACAGAACATCGACGTGAAGTAACTATGCTTGCATTATTGCGTTTCGTTCAGTCAGTGAGAGCGCCGGAGGCCCACCTCCTTTCCCCCTTTCCCTTCCTACCCCTCCCCCATACACAGGCTGCCAACGCACTTGCGTCTCCCCTGTTGTTGCTAGTGTCTATGGACGGTGGTGATCACTTAAATCAGGTAACCCACGTGTTCGATTGCCGCCTTTTGATATTAAAAAAAACAATCTTCTATAAAGTTACTACAACATTGTCGAGTAGCTAACGATTTTTAGTTTTATTAAGTTTCTTGCGATTATTTCCATAAACTAACAAGATGCTGGCTGACTATCTCCGTGGAATTATCTGCCATCCACTACACTTGCGGACAATAACGAAACCATATTACGTAAAACACCACCAGTATTACAAAATATAGATACAAATAACACAAGATTATGAATAAAATATAGAAACCACTAGATGACATTCCAATATCCCGCCAAAAACTCCATCCGCCGTAGTTATATTCATATTATAGGCATATTTTAAAATCCGACGGTTTATTCTAACCCTATTATTACATGATTTTTTCAAAGTCACTTTATTTGTAAATAAATTTACAAGATTTCGTAAACAAATTTTGCGTGGAACGTAACAGACAATTAATGGTAATGAGTTACGGACGGTATATACCAAAAAGTTGTGATAATTCAATATTTAAGTTCATTTTACCCGTCAATTGTGGATCGTAAAAGTACTCCGAAAACACATTATAATCTGAAATAAGGGTGAATTAAATTACTAGATTATTTTTTCTATTTGAAACGCATAAGCAAGGTGTATAGTAAGAAGTTTAGTGGTATTATATCATTTACAGTACAGAGTAAGTCATTGTCGTTTTTTTAATACGATTGTATGAAGAACAAATCGTGTTGATTTTTTGCAACACACCAAGATCACTACTACCAAATAAACCTATTTAATTTACATTATTATCACAAAAATTACACTATTATTTGTTGGTAATGTTATAATCTTTGACAGTAGTGACCTAAATCCGATTTGTTTTTTCCACAAAATAAAGCCACGTTCTCCCTGAATAAGATCTGTTATACTTTATTAAGTTTTATATCGTAATCAAAACATTCCAGTGGTGTATTTAGTCTTAAAGGAGCCCGGAATAAAAATTCGTATGAGTTTCTCACTACGTATTTATTTAGTGCTTTCCATTACGTGTGATCTAGGAACTGATAGGACCTAGGAACGTTATAATTACTGTTATTATTTAGGTATACATTAAGGGCCGTTTATTAATAAGATTCAAGATTTTAATATTATTTACCAAGACATATCGCGTCGACGCGACCATTCTGTAGCTCAGAGTCCTTTGATACAACCGATACGGTGGTAGTTACGCTCATAAGACTTACGAAACTGTCAGAATACTTAAATTCGATCTTATTAAATGCGTGTTGCACCCGCGCTTTTGTAATCGATCCTTTTTAGCTCCCGCACACATCGCGGGTCTCAGTAATATCTCGAGCCTAGGTCGTCCCCGCGCGGAGCCCTCGTGATATTATTATCGCGATACAGTGACTCACCTACATCACTTGAACACACATATGAGATCATCTCTCTCACACACGTGCACATATATACACATGGTGGGAGGGTTTTGTTTTTTTCCCTCATCGAACTGAATCGAATAGTTTTAGTTCGTTTCAATCCGATATACACGTATTAATTTGTGAATCATGCAATTTTGATTGTATGGTTCACAAATGTATATATGTATGAATAGCTTAGAATAGTTAGCTAGGACAGACGCGTCTTTTTCCAGGTAACAGCCCAAGCCGAGGTGTGCGTGCACCCTTGTGTATGTTACCTAAAACCCAAATCAGTTGTGTGCCTTAAGCGCCAACCTTAGTAGTCCGGTGAAGCTGTGAAGACCCTGCCGGGTCAATAGCGTAGTCAGTTCGAGAAAAAAAGAAAACTGTCAGAATAGTAGGCGGTTGCTAGTAAAATAAGGACTAGCTTCTGCTCGCGACTTCGCTCACATTAATGTAGGTTTTAAAAATACAATTCAGCCAATGTTACTGGCTGATAATGTACTTTACTACAGATGAGATAAATTTAAAATAGGTTAGTTATTTTTTGAGTTATCCGTTACGGACAAAAAAATAAATCTTTTTCTCTAAAATAGCATATGTCATATACATAAGAGAGCCGTCAAATTCAATCTTAACAAAAAGTTTTCTCGTTTAAAAAACTAACCAATTGTTAATTATACCTGTAACTTTGTTTTTTAGTTTTTTTTTTCCAGAATTTAAGGTGGCGGCCCTACTATCACGTATTTACGACTAGAATTAGATTTGCGCGATAGATTACATATATTTTCATGCTTAGAATTATTTAGACTTCACATATCTTTCATAGTATAAATATAAATAACCGTTTGTCTATTAATTATTGCATTTGAACGACTAAAACACTAAACCGATCCAATGAAACTTGGCATAGATAAACAGGGGAAGGATAGAGGGTACTTTACATAATCCTATAGAAAAAACATGCTCAGAGAGATGGATAGGAAGCAGCGAGATGTAAAATAAACGTGCTTAACTATATTATGTTCGTATATAGATATTATTTAGTGTAATTTATACAATAACTATCAGTGCCTGCGGGTCCATCCGCGTGAAACCTAATGTAAAACAAACAATGACGTAGGTACTTAAATCGCGTTGTCATTAAAATTATAATAACTTTTGATATAGTAAACCGATTTTAATGAAATCAAAACTAAATGTTACTCGAGGATATGCTTTATGATTCCCTTGGTGATGTTTTATTGTGAACGCAGTACTTTAGCCGTTATGCGTGTTCGTACAAACAGACGGATAGGTATTTCTAAAAATGATTGAAGCGTATTTTCTTACGTATTTCTTCGATCAACAATAACTAGGTAAGGGGTCACGTACAAAATCGAAGCTAACTGCTGTCCGCGTAATTATATACTTATGTAGCTATTTGTTTACTAAGAACCGGAGAAAAAATGGAACAGAACGGGTGTTATTGTGATCGAAGACTTATACCAATGCGTCTGCAACAATTTTCTTCACATGAATCTAAAAAGTACATACGTTGGATTTACATTGTTATTATATGTATGTATAGATAGATAAAAGAATGGGCAACAGTGTTGCGTATTCATTCGCTTTTGTTATCTGTCGCGTGGGATCAAGGGAGAATTTGTTGCCTTGAAAACAGAGTTCTTCAGAGCGTTGACATTGGAGGTTTATCAGAACAACTCACGGTTTACATGCGTTCACGATTTTAATTTATTTTCTATTTGGAATTTATTTATTAATTACTCCATTGCCAAATGAACGACGCTATCCCACAATCTACACTAATATTATAAAGTTGGAGTGTTTATTTGGTTGAACGCGCTAATCTCAGGAACGACTTATACTTACAAGAGTGTTATATAGCTCATATATCGAGGAAGGTTATATATTCTATATATTGCGAACGAAGCGACTAGGAGGGCGAGGGGGCCTCAGAAATGGCTCAAGCCTAGGTCCGTTTCCTCGGCGTGGAACCCTTGAGTACGCTGCTCGCGCGAATACAGTGACACAAAATCTTACATCACTGCAACAACATTATACATATCACATCCACACACGTGCACGCACACATGCTTACACGTGAAAGTGAAAGGGTTTTATATTTTCCCTTATCGAACTGAAATAGTAAAAAAAAATATCCGACACGAAATACATATAAGAGTTATTGAGTTATATATGCTTGGTACACATATAGATTTCAATAACTCATATAAGTATAAATATGTAGCTTAGCTTATGTCAGCTCAGTTAGGTCACGAATTGCGTGAATTAGGCAACAGCCCAAGCCAAGGTGTGCCGTGCACCCTTGGGTTAGTTGCCAAAATAAAATCGGGTGAATGCCTTAGTAGTCCGTTGAAGCTGTTAATGCCTTGCTAGGCCAATAGCGTAGTCAGTTCAAGAAAAAAAAAGCGAACGAAATCGCGGGCATAAGCTAGTATTACATAAATCTAATAATCCGCAAATTTTTGGGCAGTGTGAAGCGTCTTTACAGATCACATCACATCACACACACATCTTGCGCCATATTTTATTGTAGCACTAAGTTAACAAAAGGAATTAAGTGCAAATTATACCTTTATAACAAATCAACATGTGTATAACTGAAATAGATCGGACCGATATTTCCTAAATGAGCAGTGCAAGATATCAATATCAGCAACCCTGCTACTAATTTCATTATACAAACGTTTTTGTTTCATCTACTTTCTGAGAATTTAGCATTCTTTGTAAAATTTATATACTAGAAGCAATATATTACAGTTTGTAATTTCACTATGAGCGTTGGCACATATACGTCTATTTTAATGAGAGTGTATATGATAGTCATTTAACTCACCACTAGGTGACGCTTTTCTATATCAAGTTATGTACCATACGACTTATCGTCCTGAAAATTCTTATACGCCGATATTAAAATAGAAGATATAGCTTCGTGCTATCCATTTTGCAATTACTTACCGCTAGATGGCGATACAACGTATCTATACAAATAAATAAAATTGAAGTGTATGTTTGTAATGTCATCAAAATATATACGGTACTTATAATCATAAACCAATTTTTAAGTTTCTTTTAAGATCTCTCTGTTTGTCCCGAGTTATTTCCGGAACGCGTCGACCGATTTTGACGGGAGTTTCAGTGGCAGATAGTTGATATTATAAGGAGTTAGTTATGTAAGTTTTTTTAAATATAGGTTCATGCAAATACAATAAACTAAAGACGTAGTATTCAGAACCGCACACGCGTACAAAAATCTTGTGCTAAATGCAATGCGGACGAATTAGCGGGTAACCGATAGTCTAGATATACTTTTAATTGAACTATTTATTACACACAATGATAATAGTAACAGATAATAACAAACGCGTGCAGATTTGCGGGAAAAGCTAGTTATATATACGCTAACTAATAAGGGTATGAACAACGTAACTAACGAAACAAATAAACTCACATTCGCATTAACAATTTTCACATTTTCATTTTTAAATTTCGCATTTATAATGCGAAAATTGTAAATGCGAATGTGAGGTTATTTATTTCGTTAGTTTATTCCGCTTTCAGGGCTTAAATACTCAACCGATTATCACGAAATTTACATATACTTTATCAGGGCTATATAAAAGGATATAGGGTACTTTACATCTAGAAAATAAATTGTAGTATTAGTATATAGTAGTAGTATTAATATATTTGTATGGTCGTGCGTATTTTTTATCGTAGTTTATTTTTAAAATGGATGACAAAAAATATTCTTATCTTATCATAACCGGCAGGTCAATAAGTGAACACGTCAAAAAATGTATATCACAGTAGGACGTCGCGTCAAGATGATTGTCGTATTGATAAAACTGTTGAGATGTGAACAGAGCAACACGCGATGCATATAACCATATTGTTTTGTTTATGATTAATTAAGTTTATAATAACGGGCGTGTTCCGCGATAATCTCGACACTTGGCGACAAGAAGTCACCCGGCACGGTTAATTACGTTTATTAGCAGCTGATAGAGATATCACGCTCTCCCTTACAGAATATTCGGCGGTTCATGCTCCGATTACACGGACCGTGAAGTCTGCGCCTGTTCTGATTACGCGGGTTGTGAATACTGTGATGATAGAAGGCTGTTCAAGAAGTTGAGGTGAGTTTCTTTCGATACCACATCTGTACAATCCTTTTTTTTATTAACGTGGGGAAACCCATTATTAGGTTATATTATTATTATTAGGTCCGACTCTCACGGAAACCCCACGATGTACCTTCTACTGCCTTATTGGGACGATACGGGATCGTACTAGCTAGCATCATGCCGCTCCGGCAGCCCAGCCTCATCCTGGGCCTCCTGCGCTAGAGAGAGACAGCCTACACCCCGACTGTCTCCCAGATGACTAAATCAGTGCAATGGAGAGACGGGACTCCCGGCTCGTCTCTCCTTGGTCCAGCTTAAACAACTACACTAACAATCAACACACAACAAATCAGTACAATCCTAACCAGCGAATGTGGTTTTTTTCTTTGCCCATTCACGCTTTAGCTACTGAATCGAATATCATGAAATATTACATACACGTTGTTAAACTATAAATAAAAAAGCCATAAATATACTTTTCATCTGTCCTTTTTTGTTCTGTATTGCCCCCGGAGAAATAGGTTGTGGGCAAAGGCTAGTTTATTTATTAGGGTGTTGGTGTCTTGATATGTTTGTAATCTTCAGATATGACAACGTGACTGCACTGTGCTTTACAGCAAAATAAGGTGCGGTCCATAAACAACTTCTTCTATTTAGATATTTAGGTATCCGCCGGTCGCCGCTGTTGTTATATTCTACAGAACTCATAGCAATTGGAATCAACTAGCAGCTAGTTAGAACCGAACCTAACGGATATACGGTAATAAACGGATTTATTACCATGTTAGATTTTGGCCGCGAGTTCGCTTGCGTAAATATAGAGTTGACCTATCCCTTGAGAAACTCCCTTTTATGGACTATCAAAGTTATTTAACTATCAAGTTACCCCATGTCCTTGTCTGTACTCCTAAACAAACGAACTCACTTTCGCATTTATCACATTAATAATTAAACTGCGTAAATCCCCTTATTATTTGTAATTTATACTTACATGTATTTCGCACTTCGATAGCTAGTGTATATTTCTATCTAAATGTATTTCGCACTTCGATAGCTAGTGTATATTTATATCTACATGTATTTCGCACATCGATAGCTAGTGTATATTTTATTTGCTTATAGGTTTTAACGTCTGAATATAATGCCATCTGATGTTAAATGAGACTGTGGTCTAATATGGTAAATACGCTAGAGGAGGATTGTTGTCAGATTACATTTGCCAGCAATTTACGTATTTCCCAAGAACTTAAGCCATAGCCGATATAAATTACTTTTGTGCATTAATTCATTTCGACTTGTTAATATTGTTTGTATGCATTGTCTCAACGTTTCTAAGCAGCTCAATCTTATCAGTAACGTATGCATGATCTACAATACAGGCAGCACAGATTGACATTATTTTGGGAAATACAAGTTTAATAAAGATGGAATTGTTTCCACAGATACAGTTCGCTGAACGCCACCCCGAGTCACAGCTTCGCAAGCGCAATGAGTCGATATGAAGCCGCACCGTTGCTTGGAACTACGCAGCCTATTTTTTACAAGAGCACGCAGAAAGATAGCTATGACACACTGGTAACTGACAATTTTGTTTAATAAAATTAATGACAAATAAATTTACAGTGTAAAAATGAGTAATAGTTTTTAACGAATGCTTTCCACTGTCTCATATTTTTAATTTTAAGTACTACTTAGTTACTTAGAGGTGACATTGCGGTCAAACTTAAAAGGATAAAAAAAGATTTATTTATGTAATTTACTAGCAGGCCTAACAAACGTTGTCCTGATCTGATAATAAAAAATATTGACAAATTATATACCTAAACCTTCCTCATGAATCACATTATCTACTCGTGGAACCGCATTGAAATCCGTTTAATAGGTTTTGAGTTTATCACTAACAGACAGACAGACAGACGCGGCAGAAGACTTTGTTTTATAATATGTAGTGATTAGTGTTGCCCAAATGCAATGCACACCTGGTCTTGGTCTTGGTATTGCACCCGCAGTCTTGGTTTTGGTCTTAGTCTTGCAGCGAGAGTCTTGCAAGTCTTGCAAATCTTGATCTATTTGTCTATTGCCCTTAATTAAACACGTTACAACAATGCACCAGATAAGTAGATTTTTAGCTTATATTTACATATACATAGTAAACTCTAACCGAATTAACTAAATTCATAAATGTACATGTTTTATAAAATGGAAAGAACATTTTGACGAACGATCAAAAGATAAAGGCATCTGGTATAAAACGCTTCAAAGTGAGCCGCCCCATATACCATGGTTTGATGGCAGTAACTTGAACAGATCATTTATTGTTATCGCAAACAGAGTACGTTCCGGACATATGCCACTCAACAAGTTTGCATTTCTTATGAGGAAAACCGTATCAACCAATTGTATAACGTGTGGAACGATAGAAGACTTGCAACACTTGTTGATGGAATGTGACCGCAATAAAGTACAAAGAAAAGCTGTCATCGATGAGTTAAAACTCAATAGATTAGATCAGGGTAGTTTTCATAGAATCTTGTGTGCACCTGCAAGTGAGGAAGCCAAGATTCCATGGAAGTTTGTGTTGAAGTCTCTTTGGTGAATTTTTTAAGATTAGGGTATGATGGGACTGACATGTTCTATATGGACCTAAGTCCCTAAATTAAATAAAGATAAAAAAAAAATAAAAAAAATCAAGTTTTTCAAGGACTGTTTGCTGGAAAAAAAATGCAGGCCTTCTCGTATAAAGATTACTATCTTTATGCTTCCTTAAACCTGAATTCTCTGTATTTTTTTATGTCAATTGTTTTTATGAAGAGTGGTAGAGCCACGCTGAAGCTATTATTGGTTTCAGCATGAATGGGTCGGCTCGTCCGGGGTAGTACCACCCTCTCATAGAAAACCGACGTGAAGTAACAGTGCTTGCCATTGTTGCGTTTCGTTCGGTCAGTGATAGCGCCGGAGGACCACCTCCCTTCCCCTTCCCCTCTCCTCTCCCCTCTCACTCCTTTTCCCCCAAACACAGGCTGGCAACGCACTTTCGACTCCTCCAGTGTTGTTAGTGTCCATGGACGGTGGTGATCACTTAATATCAGGTGACCCACAAGTTCGTTTGCCAGTTAAGACATAAAAAAAAACTGGCACATTTTAGTTACAACTACCTGTGTCGCAGAAATTATTTCGAAAGACTCATTAAATTTACTTTTTGATATTAGATAGTCTGGATCGGATACTACAACTGCCACTACTCCCATTAGAACCAATTGAATCTTCGTCACTCATGTTAAATTGTAAATTTATTAATCTGAGAACAATCATAATTCTCTGAACTCGAAGCGAAGTATGGGTATAAATTAAATCTATATATATATATATCAGTAAATCTAATATGAATATTAATCTAACGTAACTTTTTAAATTTTTGTAAAAAAAATTGATGCACGTGTCTTGGAGTAAGTAATAAAATACATTTCAATTATTTTTAGAGATGTCTACTGTTTTTTTTAATACTGCTAAAGTATTTCGTGAATCTTCCTTAAAATCGGTTCGCTCTATCAAAAGTTATTGTAATTGTAATGTCGACTTAAGTACGAGAGAAAAGTAGATAAGTATATGGACTTAATATTTATATCATTATAATAACATCTTTAAGGCATTGTTTTATTACTTTGTATTATAAAAAAAACTATATTTTTATACGAGACTAGCGGGCCCGGCAGACGTTGTCCCGCCCTGATTATAAATAAATCCTGGACAAATTATATACGAAAACATTCCTCGTGAATCACTTTATCCACTGGTGAAAACCGCTTAAAGATCCGTTCAGTAGTTTTTGAGTTTATCGCGAACAGACAAACAGACAGACAGACATTCCTAGAGATTGAAACGTATTTTGTTACTTTTTCGTAGACATCATTTTTTTTTCACTTGACAATATCTTTCATATAGACTAAAGCACTCTTTCAGAGCAAGACAAATTATTCACTAATTTGTTTTTTTTTGTACGGTATATATTTTTTGTAGAAATTTGGTATCGTGAACCCAGTACTTTAGCAGTGATGCGTGTTCATACAAACAGACAGCAATTTTTTTGACAATTGACATTTTTTTCCACGATAATCGAAAACATACATACACGTTAGATTTACATTTTTAATATATGTATAGACTAGCTGCCCCGTGCAACTTCGTCTGCACCAAAACGGTTATCACCGGTTAAAAACCCGATTGCAGCCACACCTACCGTTTACAATTGTAAATCCAAACTATCAAGGGGCTCACTCAAACATGTACCCAGATGGTATGTGATAAATCTTTTAAAATAAGCCTAGAACCCGCTCGTAGCGTCATCTACGGGGTTCAATTAAGATAAAAACTAACCTACATGTATTGGCGGTAACGTAAAAAAATAACTTGAGGGGTCACAACTCCCCTGGTGTTGCAAGTGTCTATGGACGGTGGTGATCACTTAACATCAGGTGGCCCTGTAAGTGTGTCCTATAATAGTAAAAAAAGTCAGACCGATTTATTTTTATAAAAATAATATGTATATAGAATAACTTAGCTACAGCTTTAGTTTAGTGCAGCACTGCCTGCACGATAAAGATAGCGATAATTGTGGCAGCGTATGTTATCGAGGCATGTATTTAAGATGGCGTCGTTAATAAAATGAAATATGTTCTCTACAATGGAAAAAATAAAATGGTTTGAAATTAATTATTTTTATTTATAAAATATATCATCGGGCACAATATTGTATATAAAAAAATATCTAGCTGTGACAAATTTATTATTTTAATAGCGTTTAAAAGTTACTGAAAAAATATTGTTCCTAAATTTATTTATAAATCAAAATTTTGACCTGTAACAGTGTGATACGCTTTAAAAAACACAACGTTAACCGGCTACCAGGTATCCTGAATCCTGTTTGGAAGGGCATAACATATCTTCATATTAAAGAACCAGCTTTTCTAAAATTCTCGTTCTTCCAACGTTGCTGGCTCTTGTACTAAGGTGTCGCAAAAAATTCTAGTTACATTAACCACAAATTTTTGTTTTTCCTCATCCTGGAGAACTCCCTCCATGTTATGGGACAAAAAGTATCCTAGACGTAACCTTGTAATATTAGGTACTTTCAGAGTGATACGTGTTCACAAGGACAGAAAAACAGCTTCTATATCTACACCAAAGCCTACCCCTATCAAAATTTTCAAAAAATATGTAATGTACAGATTTGGCCCTGCTACAGTTTTATTATAATATAGATAGATGTCGGTATGAGAGTTTTATGGTGGGATCTTGGAATGCCATGTAGTGGTTTTTATATTTTATCCATAATTTTGTGTTATATTGTGTAATGTTGGTGATGCTTTATGTAATATAGTTTAGTTATTGTGCACAAGTGACGTGGTTCGGAAATAATACCACGGAACATGGATTCTGACTTGCCACAAAAACTCCCAGGAAAATTCTAACAAGATGGCCACCATCTTGTTAGTTCATTGAAATTATATCAAGAAACTTGTAATATGGTTGCCCACTTGACAATGGCTGTAATAGTCTACTAGAAGACTGGTTGCCAAAAATAAAATAGAAGAAGAATTGTCGGTATGCGTGTATAGGTACTTATTTTCTCAAACGGGTTGACAGATTTGATGATTCATTTTTTGTACACATCTGGATGATTCTTCGCTAGATTTGGACAGTATAGATGGCGTTGTTGTTGAGAACTAGTTTTATTTATTAATTTTTAATCAAACTATTTTTTTCTTATAATACTTACACATAAAAAATACATAAGATATATTTTTTTTGTCTTAATTCCCAACTTAACAAAATTTCTTTACTTAAATGACTTATTAAGGTATGTGGCAGGATATCTGTTATAGTCCGGTGAAGCTGTAAAGACCTTCCCAGCTCAATAGCGTAGTCAGTTCGAGAAAAAAAAAAAACAGGACATCTGTTTTCAAATCAAATCAAATCAAAAATACTTTATTCAGTTTAGGCCCTAATAAGGCGCTTAAGAACGTCAAAACTACCACCGGTTCGGAAAACAACCCAGTCACCGAGAAGAACCGGCAACAAACTCGACTGGGTACATCTTTTTAACATATATATATATATATTTCAAATACATTATACGTTACAATACCGTTTTTAGTGGTTTACTAAGAGACTACGTTTATGATGTGACAGAATTTAAAATAATATGTTACGTTTTTATGTACGGCGTCATACAATGTCGTTAATTACTGTCCTATATACCAAATCTATAACTATGAATACAGGGTTTATCAAGTAAAACACAATTACAATTTATATTAGTACACGAGAAATCTCAGGGCCGTCTGTACTGGGTCATAAGGGGTTCAGGGCTCTCGGGAACTAGGCTAAAGATCTTTTACAAAATTGTACATAATAAGCCACATACAGTCAATAAGATATATTGATAAATTTAAAAATTATAAGTATACTAGCAGCCGCTTACGGCTTCGTTTACATTTGCAACTTTGTAAATGATAACTAGAACGGTTTATGTATCGCATTCTGAAATTCATCTCAGACGGTTAAATTTCTCCAAACTTACTTTAGACTTTTTGTTATATTTTGGCTAATTATACTATATTTTTATATTAAACTAGTGAGCCCGGCGAACATTACCCTGCCTTGATAATAAAACAATCTTATACCTAAATCCTCCTCATGAATCGTTTTATCTACTGGAGAAAAGCGCATAAAATCCGTTCAGTAGTTTTTGGTTTAGCTATGTTTTATAATATGCAGTGATTCTAGCTTATATGTATTCTTTTATTTTTGGCAACAAATCTTCTAGTAGATTATTATTGCCATTGTCATATAGGTAATTATATTACAAATTTCTTGCGATCATTTCAATTTTCTAACAAGATGGTGGCCCGCTTGTTACAACTTTCCAGTGAGTATTCGAGGCAAGGCATCCACTTCACACACACAATACAACAACCAAACTAACCTCAAAAACTTTCTGGTTTATAATATCAATAGAATAATTAGATTAGTTAGAATAATAGAATTAGATTTATAACTATATGTATGTATTTTAGGATGATTTTATTACTACTAAACTGTTACTGGTTGTAAATTTTATTTTAATTTCTATATTTTGTTTTATTTAATTTGGATGTTGTTTTTAATTAATTTTATGGAAACTTTAAAGAACGAACTTAAGTTTACTTCGAATACGAATTTCCGCCTGCTACTCTTGTGATATTCTTTTTAACAGTTTCCGTGAAATAAGTTCTTATTTGTTATGCATTGTGGAAGAGATAAGAAAACGGTTGTTTTTTAAATAATCTGGCAGCCTAGTTTTATAACGTTTTTTTGTCTTTAAGTTTTTTACGTGGAAAAAATCTCAAAAAAATTATATCGTTTTTCAACTCGCATTTTTAAATTTGGACCAATAATTGTTGTTTTATTATTAATAAATAACCAGTGTTTAATTGTTTTAATAAAACAGAAGCTAAAATGAAATTTAAATTGTTACTTATTTTAAAAAAGAATTGATATTGCATTTTTTACTTATTTTGAAAAAAAGTTAAAAAACATTATAATTCAAAAATGGTTCACTTTTGCATAATGCATATGGGGGTTAAAATTATCACAAATAGTCACCCCATCACCTCCTTTTTTATTGACGTGGGAAAATCATTATGTATAGGTCAACCTCTCGGGTTATGTCCGACTCGCACGGACTAAAACCCCACGGTGTACCGTCTGACCACATTGTTGGGACGGCAAGGGATCGAACTATGCTAGGCCCCTTGGATAGCCGCCCCAACGGTCTGCCCGGCGGAAGGTGACCGCCAAAGATATAATTGATATTGATATATTTTTTATGGTGGTAGAGCCACGCTGAAACTATTACTGGTTTCAGCATGAATGGGTCGGCTCGTCCGGGGTACTGCCACCCTCTCATAGATAACCGTCGTGAAGTAACAGTGCTTGCATTGTTGCGTTTCGTTCGGTCAGTGAGAGCGCCGGAGGCCCACCTTCCCTCTCCTCTCTCCTTTCCCTCTCCCTCCCCTAACTCTTCCCCCCAAAATGTGGCAACGCACTTGCGACTCCTCTGGTGTTGTTAGTGTCCATGGACGGTGGTGATCACTTAACATCAGGTGACCCACTTGTTCGTTTGCAACCTATGACATAAAAAAAAAATTGAACCAGAACGATTGTGTAGGCTGACTTTTGCAGCCTAACCTCGAATATTATAATTATACGACTGTGAAAATACACTCCACGCCGGACCACACCCGCTTTATCGCACGATGACGCCAATCTACAATTGTTTTGACTAAATTACAAACGACGTGCTGCAATTAAGTATTCGTATTGATTTGTAAAACCCAATACTACTGTTCAGATAACTTATCTTAAATTGTGACCTCAGATAGATAAAGGCGCAGTTACATGTTATTAAGAGATATATTCAGATACAAGGGTTTATCGTTTATATATGTTTAAATACGAATAAAGATAATGTAGTTATCAAATACGTTGATATTTTGTCGTAATTTTGTTCCTGATCTTATTTAAAGACGTAAAACATAACCTTGTATTTTCCTTGTCGTGTTATAACGTTTTTTTTTAAACTAGCCATGTCCGCGGCTCCGTTCGCATGGAACCTGTTGTAAAAAAACAGTGACGAATAAAATCATCTGAATGTTTTTTTCGAACTAACTACGCTATTGACCTATTAAGGTTTTAACAGCTTCATCGGACTAATAAGACGAGCGTATAAGGCACTCAGCCGATTTTATTTTGACAACTAGCTCAAGGGTGCGCGGCAAGCTCAAGGGTGCGCAGCATGTCCTCTGAATGTATTAACTACTTTTACTTATCTACGTTTCTCTCGTACTTAAGTCGCCTCGTCATTAAATTTACAATAACTATTGATAGAGTGAACCGATTTGAATAAAACCAAGTCATATGCTTTATGATTTATAACTCGACGATATCCTTATGATTTTCATGGTGAGGATTTATCATGAGAGTAGTACTTTAACAGTGATACGTCTTAAAAATAAACAGACAGGTCGATAGATAGATAGACAGACATTTATTTCTTTCTTATTATATGTATAGGTATTATAAAAGAATTATTCATTCGCTTTTGTTATCTGTCGCGTGGGATCAAGGAAGAGGAGAATGTGTTGCCTTGAAACAGAGTTCTTCAGAGCGTTGACATCGGTGTTTTATCAGAACAACTTACGGTTTACATGTGTTCACAATTTCTTTTCTATTTGAAATTTATTTATTACTTTTTTTTTTTAACGTGGGGAAATCCCTTATGGATACGCCACCCTCCCGGGGGAGAGGGTGGGTTATGTCCGAGTCGCACGGACTAAAACCCCACGGTGTACCGACAGACCGTTTTGTGGGGGCGGCAAGGGATCGAGCGAGCTAATCAACCTTGTAGAGCCGCCCCCACGGTCCGCCCGGCGGAAGGTGACCGCCGGGCTCCTACCTATAGAGGGACAGACCGGGTACACACCGGCTGCCCCCCCTCGTCCGCCGGACCCGTGCAATGAGGAGATGGGCCCCCCGGCCCATCCCCTCAGGTCCGGCTACGGTGGCAGGAGGAGTTGGGCGAAGCGCCTTCTCCTCCTGCCTGTCCTCCTTTGGCGGAGACGGCCACTTTGAGGGTCTGCCTCGCGGGCCCTCTCCGCCTCCTCCTTCTGCGAGATGACCTCCTCGCAGAAGGAGGCCATCGCTCGCCAAGCCTGTTCGCTGCCGAGCATGGCCGAAACCACGCTCGGCAGCGATAAGTCCGTTCCCACGGCCGCCGCCAGGATGCGGCGCTGCACCCCCCACGCAGCACACTCAGACAGCGTGTGCTGCGCGGTATCTTCCTCAGCGCCGCACTCGTGGCAGGCGGCCGTCGGCTCCCTGCGTGCGATCCGGTGCAGGTACCACCCGAAAAATGTATTTATTACTAGCTGACCCATGCAACTTTGTCTGCACCAAATCGGTTATCACCGGTTTCAATTGTAGTTTTAAACGCGAAAACTTTTAATAAACATAAAACCCGATTGCAGCTACACCTACCGTTCCAATTGTGAATCCAAACTATCAAGGGACTCACTCAAACATATACCCAGATGTTATGTGAGAAATCTTTTAAAATAAGCCTAGAACCCGTAGATAGCATCATCTACCGGGTTTAATTAAGATAAAAACTATCCTACATATATTGGCGGTAATGGAAAAAGAAGCTTGAAGCGTCTATGGACCCCCGGTTGGAACGAAGTTCCTTTCCCTTATTTGTAGAGGTTTACTATAGACTCAGTATAATTTACATTATAAAATATCAAGTTGATAGAATTCAATTATAAATTAAACGATAAAATATATTTATAAAATAAGTAATGATAAATTAAACACTGAATGATCTGGGATAATCAAGTTAATACATCATTAGATAATCCTTGAGTTGGCTTGCTATTCAAAAGAAAATTTTATGTATGTATATTCCATATAAACTCTCTTTCTTTTTCTCTGTCACGACACCTAACCTAATGCAAATGGACTCTGAACATGGGCAATACGTAAAAACTACTAAAACGTACTTTATCTAACTATCTTCAACTTGTATTAAATCTTTTTCACACTCCATTGTATTGAAGAAAACTATAAATATGAAAAAGATATGCGCATCGCGTCGACGCGATGAATATTGCCAGACATTTTTATTATTGACAATAATGTGGCCGATGTTATTTTTTGTAAATAAAAAAGGATGTGCAAACCACGTTAAGATAATTGTAATTTTAATATTATTTTATTTAGACACATGGACAGACATTTTTGACTTCTATGTTGATAACAAAGTCTAGCCCGATTATAATTATCAAAAAATATTTAATGTACAGATTTGGCTTTGTTACAGTTTCTATAGTATAATATAGATTTTAAGATTTTAAGATAGATTACATAAATCTAATTACTTACAAGTTGAGGACAGTGTGAAGCGTTTTTAGAGATGTGCACCTTGCGCCATATTTTATTGCAGCACTTAATCATAACAAAACAAATTGAATGTACATATTACTAAATATAGAGTTAAATAACACAAGATTATGAATAAAATATAAAAGCCACTGCATGGCAGACTAAGATCCCGCCAAAAACTCCCATACACGATGTTATTATATAGCTATCTATGCTTTAGAATGCATGCTTTTTTTATTGTAACACTAGCGACGATTTGCGATGGCATAAATACGTGGAGAAACTCTTCCGTATTGTCGCTTATATATGCTAGTATGGGTGTAAACGGGCAAGTCAATTGCAACATACAATTTACCATATTCAACTTTTAAAGACTTGTAGCAATTGGAAGTGAAAATAATTGTTTATTGTTTCAGGGTCCGGCAGATTTGTCAGCGACAGCCATACTTACCACATATAATAAACAATTTGAAAAATCCACAAAGAGTAATAAAGATAAACAGAATTCACTCGTAACTATGTGAGTAATCTATACATGTATAGGTATATATAATGGAAATACAGTTATTTTGAGGCTCGATGATGCGAATACTATTAAATGTATCGACATGTTCCTAGGTTACTACTTATATTTTAAATTCAAACGACCCTTTTCCATAATTGAACCCCTCGGCTGATTTCTTAAGACTTAGATCTCAAAATGGCGGATCATGTTTTTAAATATGTAGTCTTTATTTAAGTTATATGTATATTTTAATTTCCTATTTATATTACAAAATTAAGAATACCTACTTGAACAAGAACAAATTATTTAATGTAAAATTATAATTGAAAAAATTTACTAGACGTTAAATAATGATCTGCCATTTTGAGACCTTGATCTTAAAAAATCAGCCGAAGGGTTAAATAAGTTTTCTTTCAATGCGTATTTATAGATAAAGTAACGTGAAACCGACATTTGATTGGAATTAAAACTGTCGACTATGATTTAAATTACTTTTTACTTAATTTAAATCGACAATATGTCAAGGTAGCACTAATACTTCGTTCAGAGCACTATTCATTGGGAAGTTTTGCATACCTAATGAGAAAAGCGTAAGAATTAGCTAAAATATATATTTGTCAATTATAGGAGTGTGTTGTGTGTGAATTGACGATACTTGATGATGGAGTATTGTAATAGATCCTAAGACTCTTCGAAAAGGAATTGAAACACGCTCTTCAAGCTCGGCAACATAACAGTGACGCCCCTAGTGTTGCAGTTGTCCATAGACGACGGTAACCATTTAACATCAGATAGGCCGTTTGTCTGTTTGCCGCTCTTTGGCATAAAAAAAGATCCATAACTACCATAGTCTAGTTAGAACTATGAATAGTTTTGCATTTTAAGGTAACCTATAGAAGAAACTAATATTTTGACAGCGTATGTAGCGCCAATTTGTAAACTTTTAGAAAGAAATAATGGGAAATAATTATTATAAAATACTTAGTAATCTTTGTTACCACAGTCATTGCAAATTATTATATTATAAGTATATTAACAGTCATTGTAAATTAAATAATTTTAACAGTGAGGAAAAATCTTTATGTAAATCCTAAGCAAATTGTAAAATCATAGATAAAAGTGTAAATTTTCTACTATCTGTATTTCATTAAAAATAATCGAACAATAAGGAATTAAGTAAAGCGACGTTGTTACAAATTATGAATGAAAATGGTTTTAGTATTAGATACCAGAGGGAATTACAGTGTGGCAAGAAAGCAAATCAAATTCAAAGAGAGCCGTTGATGAGAAGTATCAGAATTCGTGTACAGAACATAGGTATATGTCTTAGCATGTTAGCAGAACCCTGTTCGGGTGAAGCGAAGATGTTATATGACTTGGTAATGATACCTTATTAGTGACTCTGATAAACCACCAAAAAACCTAAAAAAAAACAATGGGGTTGATATGTTTCTTGAAATAAAACCCCCTACAAAAACTGCAAAAGTTTTAACAAGACAAATGAATTTTTCCAGTTTTTCTGTTTGGAATACAATAATGGGGTCTTCATTGCTGACGATGGCTTGGGGAGTGGAGCGAGCAGGTCTTCCCGCTGCCCTGTTCCTAATGGCCTTTATGGCTGCCCTCTGCCTTTATACAGCGTACGTGCTTCTAAGAGTCAATTACCACCACGGTTAGTTAGTTTATTCTTATATTTTAACGATAACCTTGTTTTATTTCCTCATGGCTATTCTGTAAGTTTTGTGTGTGAAAGGGTGATATTTATGCAGACTGATGCACACAACATATGAGATATTGTGTGTAAATTAATAAGTAAGTAAGCCTAAAATATCCATCAGAAAGATACGAGGATTATTTAAAAAAATACTTTATAAGGTTCATCGTTTCTGCACAATCTCATCTGATACTAAATGACGATGTGGTCTAAGAAGCTAGATATAGTGTGACTGACATGCAAATGCAGTTACCGGAACACGCCTATAAGCTTCGATTACCAACTAGAGGGTGGTAGTTAGCCAGACGAAGTTGGATTCGATCCAACGTCGATGGGACCGGTATCCGAGCACACTGACCACTGAGATGTCACTCCTGTAACTTTTATTCAAGCCATAAATAATTATGTTTCACTTATGTAATTGACTTTTTCTTTTATGTCCTAGAATTTGAATGTAGGCTCACCGGATGTTATGTTTCTTTGTATATATCATATGAGGCACATGGTGGATGAACACCAGGGGAATAGCAAGTGCGTTGCCGGCCTGTGTTTGGGGGAGGGGGAATGGGGAGGGCGAGAGGAGGTGGGCTTCCGGCGCTCTCACTGACCGAACGAAACGCAACAATGTAAGCACTGTTACTTCATGTCGGTTTTCTGTGAGTCATTCATGCTGGAAACAAGTAATAGCTTCAGCATGGACCTACCGCCTGTGGCCTGTGACGCTGTGACCTAAGATGGACTACACTATTTCCAAGTTCCAAGGCATATGGCAATAGCTGATAACTAGAATATTAACAAATGCCTTATCATCATGCTTTGGTTTTATAACGATGTTGTCTTTAAAAGCTAAAGCTAATATTGTCGATTAAATTGGTATCTGAACATTAAAAATTCATTATATGATTAATTTACCTAAAGATTAACAGATCAATATTCAGCAATGAATCAACATTAGCTGATTATTATGATCTCTTACAGGCAGCGATACGTGTTCTGTACCAGCTTTATGCCGCCTCCTGCTGGGTAAAGGGGCGGAAGGAGTTGCCCACTTCTTCAGTCTGCTGGTCTTAATCGGAGCTAATATCGTCTACTGGATCCTTATCACCAACTTCTTCTATTTTACTGTCAATTATTTTATTGGTGAGTTCGCATAATCTTTACTAATTTGAAACCTGTCTACAAATAAGTGAATATTCGGTATGTTTATCGACCGATTTTTTTTATTCTATTGACGTTATAACTATAATTTATAATTCGACGAAAGCCAGCTGTACGCGCTGCAAATCATGACTCATTGTCACGTTGCGCCTAAGCCGAGCGTGCAAGCGAGAGCGCGGAACAAGCGATAGAACGGCGCGATCAGCCTAACCGTTCGTAACGTAGAATAATTCAATTCAATTCATAAAAGTATGCAATTTTTCATCAGTGTTATCTTATGACGTTATCAAGTAAAATTATCGTCAATAAACCGACTTTACAGACTACCAATTTTTTTGTTCAGTAATTATCGACAAAATTGAGTGTTAGAAATAACAGAAATATAAAAAGTTCTTCCCTACCTTCGGACATGCACATATTTTAATTTCGTTGTCCGAAAATAACATAATAATTGACACGATTGAAGAGATTGATAAGATTGCCCAATTGCTTAATCACTTCGTTCATTTCTTTTAGGGAAATTTTCACTAATGATTATGGCCGAATTTCGACCCGTGGGCGAACATTAGCAATACTTAAATCCTCTATTAAATATGGAAGTACATAGTAGTTAAGAAACTTTATTTTTCGAATTGACTACGCTATTGACCATGCAAGGTCTTAACAGCTTCACCGGGCTACTAAGGCGAGCGGTTAAGGCACTCAGCCGATTTTATTCGACAACTAGCTCAAGGGTGCACGGTACGCCTCGGCTTGGCCTGTTGCCTGATACATGTAATTCGCGACCTATCTGAGCGAACCTAAGCTAAGCTAACTATTCATACATATAAGAGTTGTTGAAACATATATGCGTACCAAGCATACATACCTCAACAACTCTTATATATATTTCGTATCGGATAATATTCTAAACTATTTCAGTTTGATAAGAGAAAAAATAAAATCTCTTCCACTTGCAAGTGTAAGCGTGTATGCGTGCACGTGTGTGGAGGTCACATGTGTAACGTTGTCGCAGTTATGTAAGATTATGTCACTGCATCGCGCGAGAGTTAAGAAGCCCATCATCTCTATAGACTATATAACTATATAAAAACATAGATAGTAGTTATTTCGTCTACATTTTTCATAATATTTTTATTACCTGATAGGTCTGCCAGAGACTTTTTTTTATAGGAATAGCTTAACATAAATTTTGATAATTATGTTTTTTGTCTGGGTTAATTGTTGGATGTCTTTTATTTTCAATTGTAATTCTGGGGGGGCTGATGTTACTCGCGTCCACAGGAAGTGTACCTCTCATTCCCTTGTACGTACTCCCCGTGTGGTGCTAAAGAGTAACACATATTTAGCCGCTACACTGTTCCACATGTATTGAACTAGTTTTTGGAACAAACGTTTGATACGTGACGGTGATTCGTTATGTCACGCGAACAACAACAACCTGTCCTTTGTAATGTCATTAAAGACGCAGCAATCACAGGAAGCCATGTACGGATTGGTTATAAAACCAACCCCTGTAATTGGTGTCCCGAACGTGAGCTTTGTGATAATCAATTTTATTTACACTATGTTAAAGTTGATAATGCTTCAGCTATTTCGATTTTCTGGTCGAATGAATAGAAATCCATTTTTTACAGACTTGAGCAAATCAAACGGAACGGAGTACAACACAACAGTGCTATGTCCGAGGCAGGCTTCGAATGAGACCCTGCTGATCCCGACCCCAGTTCACGACTCACCATACTGGGGGCTGCACACGACGGCACCGCTCTACGTCACCATCATTATCTTCCCACTGCTCAACTTTAGAAACGTCTCATTCTTCACCAAGTTCAACTCTTTGGGTAAGAATCGATATTAAAATAAATACTAATCCGAAGCGCACCCACTAGAGACAGTTTATTTTTCTATTCTCTTCCACCCATCGGTAACGCTCAATGAATATAATAGTTAACTAGAACAAAACATGGCCGACTGCAGTAGGTACAAAAATGTATTGCACACAGAGGTCAAGACATAAACTATTATTCTATTACACTACACAAACATATGAATGAATGCTGATCTTGTCACTAATTTAATTATAAAGATATATTTAGAGGAAATAAAATAACAAAATTTACATTATTCAAAACCAGTAAGAATTTTTTTGGTTAGGTTAGGTTAGGTTATTAACGCATGTTTAGGTTAGCGTAGGCCGGAGGGGACGTCGGGGTGGCTGAGGCGGAGGAGGAGTAAACCTCGATAAAAATCATTGGCGGGGTGACGGCGAAGGGGTTAACCTCTCTTCTGCCGGCCGAACCCAGGGGGGAAGGGGCGGGGGCCCTGACCTCTCACTGCACGGGTTTGGCGGGCTGGGAGGCAGTCTCGCAACCAGACTGCCTCAGCCGGGTGCGGCGTGGGAAACGCCTGCCGCCAAGGGTGTAGCGGAGCATGCTCACGCTGTCCCGCGACACTCCCGCAGTGTGGCGTAGGTTGTCGTGGAGTTTTAGTCGATTGAAGTCGCCGAAAGGCACCGGCAGCTGCGTCCCACCACGCAGTTGGCGGTCGACTCAGCTCAGGCCCTCCCCCGGGTGCCTGACAGTCCATGATGGATTTTCTCTCCACGTTAAAAAAAAAGGTTATTAACGCATATTACCAGACTGTTTAGTTTACCATGTCAAGCGGATTTTAATTTCTACTTATAATGGATCAATATGTGAATGATGGTGATAGTGAAGTTGACTCGTCTCTATGCATCCACTAAAAGCGATTGTAACGTGTATTTTAAATACATGTACGTTAAAAAGATTGAGATTACGATATCGTTAGTTACTCGTAATCGTAATCGTTACTACTAAAAACAACGTTAAAATGATTGAGAAACTAGATTGAGTTTCTTGTCGGTTCTTCTCCTCGATTGGGTTGTTTTCCAAACCGGTGGTAATTTTAACGTTCATAAGCGCCTTATTAGGGCCTAAATTGAATATTGTTTGTTTTTCGCGGGGGAATCTAAACTATTTCGGTGTTCTTCTCGAAACATCTAGCTAGGTTGGCTGGTGCCTCTGCAATACTTTTGGCACCTCAGCAGGGCCCCAATTTGTGGTGTTAATACCTTAACCTCCTAAGGTCCAAAGAATAATAATCGAGATGAGTTAAAAATCCAGTGTTATTGAACACTGTACAAAATATCTTTATCGATAGTTCGTCAATAGCTACTAAGAAAAGGGAATGAAGAAATCGCCCCACAATGACCCCGTCTCCCCCCTTTAGCTTCTTCTTCTTCTTACCCTATATGTACCAAGCATACATACCTCAACAACTCTTATATATATTTCGTATCGGATAATATTCTAAATTATTTCAGTTTGATAAGGGAAAAAATAAAACCCTTCCACTTGCATGTGTAAGCGTGTATGCGTGCACGTGTGTGGAGGTGACATGAGTAATGTTGTCGCAGTGATGTAAGATTTTGTGTCACTGTATCGCGCGAGCAGCGTACTCAAGGGCTCCACGCCGAGGGAACGGACCTAGGCTTGAGTAGTTGCCGAGGGGGGCCTAGAAAGTGATTGTCAATGTTGATTATTGTTATTAACTGTTTCGTCGGCCTCGAACAGATAGTTCTGTTCGACTGTTATAAAAATCTCATCGATGGCACTGCGTTTTAATTTTGACTTTCATTTTCTACTCTATTTTGTGGTGCATATATTTTATTCAATTTACCATGTAATAACTTAGCCAGAACAAAGCGTGACTATCTAGTTTATATATAGATTTCCAGATCGTTTTGATGTTCGCAAATAAAAGATTTCAATAACATTATCAGATGATTTGTTATAATATATTGTTCCAGGTACATTATCCGTGGTTTACTTACTCGTGTTCGTGATAGTGAAGGGCTACACGTGGGGCATCAACATCGGCGACTCCTGGGAGACGCACCCTTTGAAGAATGCAGCAGTTCTCAGCGGAATGTTAGCTCTATCGTTCTACATACACAATATAATCATCGACATAATGAGTAACAACGCTAGGCAAGACAGAAACGTGAGTTATAGTTTTAAAGTTTTTTTTCCCATCGCGTCAATTTTTATCGTCCGTCTATCGCATGTCACATTACAGGCGGCACGCGGCCGCGGAGTGGAGATATAGTGAAAGGCGCTCGGCAGCAGGCAACGAAGACAATCATCTCTTTTTTTTTAAGAAACGAGCTTACGCTTCCATAAATGGCCGGCAACGCACTTGTGACTCCCCTGGTGTTGCTAGTGTCTATGGACGGCGGTGATCACTTACCATCGGGTGACCCGTCTGTTCGTTTGCCTCCTACAATATATAAAAAAATATCATCTCAATGATTATATTTATTATATATTCCGTACTCTAGTACGCAGATTCAAATTAAAATGTATACTTGGATATCTTGACTACTATTGATTTTCATTCCGATTTTCTAATTATCAAATTAAGAATAAAAACGCGATTTTAATACCCTAAATCGAATACTTTTCTGAAAATTTTCAGTTAAAGCCCTACGGTCCGAAAAAAAGGTTCGCTTGCATAGTGGTTTTATAAAACTACAATATATTTTTCTAATATCTTCTCTTTCCC
>MU158741.1:1481410-1565247 GCA_015888305.1 Antheraea pernyi | reverse complement strand
TCTTTCCCTCTATTCAAGGTTAAGTTAGAATAATGAATTATATTACGTATTGGGACGTATTTATTGTTTAAAATGTTTCCGACAGTGAGCGCTAACGGTTGCAACACAGTTGTTAACTGCAACAGTTACTCGTGTTCATATGATTATCTATTTAACGATCACGATACTAAATTAAAATAAATCATAATTTAAAAAAAAAGTGACAAAAAAATGATATAATCTAATTTACACTATTCCTAATCCAAATTTATTAAATTTTATTTTCTGTTTTTTAGTTGGATTTTTATGAAAGCGTGTTTTTTTAGTTTTTTTAAACTATTATTTATTTTTCATTTTTTAGATATTTTTTTAACTTTTTTTTTCGGATTATTACATTGTCATCGACCTTTGACGGGTGTGCAAAGTTTGAATTAAATCTGATCGTTCAAAGTAGAACAAATTCGAACTCAAAGGGGTCGGTTACAATCGGTTACATATACATACAGGTGAAGCTAATAAAAGCGTGATAAAAAAAATCAAATCCATATCTTTTATTCATTTATGTTAATATTTTTTGTAATATTTTAATTGTTTGTAATACACTATTTTATATTTACCTAATAAGTAAACAAATTTCTTCTGAAAGGGAATTTAGGGAAGTCAAAATCTTTTCAATATTTCTTATATGTTAAACATAACAACTGTCTTTATATTTTTGTTCACAAGGCAAATATACAGTAAAATTTAAAGTAAAAAAATGCATTATACTTTTTCTTCGGGTCTTATTTCCTTTTTTTTCGACTTCCTCTGCATTTATTATATATATTCAGAGTGACAGGTAGCCTGTATCATTCCCCAGGTATCAGACTACATCTATATTAAATTTCTTTGCGATAGGTTCCGAGATTTAGTCGTAAAATCACGCAACCACGAACAAGGAGAAAGAAAGAAAGTGAGAAGAGTGTATTCCTCACTGTTTTCCAATACCCGAAGACAAGCGAGACACTAGTGTCACTCTACCCCACACAGTTTTACCCCCATAACTGTATTGTAACACAAATAGGTCACAGATCAGAATATCAAGACCCTCCTATAACAAGTTTGACTTAAAAAATTTGTATACATATTTTCTGTTAGGGAATTATTCTGCAACACTGCATAGTCATACAAATAGGTTGCAGGTCAGAATTTCAAAGCCCTCTTATAAAAAAAAAGTGCGTGCGTACAAAGTACACATGTCAGAAGTGAAACTTCTTTGGCGAACTAATTTATAAGTCTTGTTTATATTTATACAAATCTAAAACTTTAGAAAAAAAATTGATGAAAAATCTGCGTTTACTGCAAATGACGTCACTTCCGTTGCATACCTGCGTGAGTTACATCTGTAAAAATTTTACCCTCAAGCGCCTAAAGAAGTTTCACTACAAAAGTCCAGTTCAAAATCATTAGTTAAGATGATTAATCTTGTTCTAAGCACAATTCCAAGAAATACTAACGTACTCTATTTAGATTTAGCCCCTGAGCTTTGTTCTATTTTTTACATAAATCGTGAAAATAATCAATGTTCTAGTATACTCTTACGTAATATTGCTTAACATACGAATTATTATAATTTTCAGGGCAGAGACTTGACGATAGCATTTTTATTGGTGACCATCACATACACGATGGTCGGAGCAGTATTCTACATATGCTTCCCGCTCGCCAAGTCCTGCATTGAAGATGTGAGTATAATTTCACTACATACCTACTGCATATATATCCATTGCGTTTATTCATTGAACACTTTCATACTAAACTAGCGGGCCCGGCAAAAAAATATTCTTGACAGATTATATACCAAAACCTCATGAATCAGTTTATCCACTGGTGAAAACCGTATCAAAATCCGTTTAGTAGTTTTTGAGTTTATCGCGAATATCGCGATATATAACTCATAATCAATTGCAAATCTGCAAGGTCTGCTGTAAAATAAACTATTTGATCGTGTCCTAGCTATCAAGATAGGTTCTGTCTAGTTTGGAAGCCATTGTGAAAATATGTGAAAAGTGTATGTGTAAATTAAATAAATTTCGAATGTTTAGAATTCGAAACTGCCTACTTCAATACTGTAATGCAGTTGGTTTGCCTTGTACTTTTAAACTGAGGTCAATTATGGGCAAGAATTATCGCATAGCTATTATCTACTTCAAACAACTTATTGCAATTGTGTTTGTTTCAGAATATTCTGAACAACTTTGAAATGCACGACGTAATGACAGCGCTTGCTAGAATCCTACTATTATTTCAAGTAAGATATATTGGTTCTACTACTTGTAATCACAACTATAGTGTATATAATGAATGGTACTTCGGTATTAAATGCACCGCGCTCGTCGATCGCCACTGCAGCCGGCTCGCGTTATCTTTTTCCGCAAGTCTAACTTAACCTAACCAAACCGAGACGAAACTGGTTTTGGTTTAACTTAAAGATCATTGCGGTAGCGGTCGGCTAGCACGTTGCATTTAATACGAAAGTACGGCCGTAGTCCATAATATGTCTTTGGAAACCTGAAAACCCGAGCGCATGATTTTTCCCTAATAATTCCTCCATCGTCGTTCTAAAATAACATAAAACATAAACATGAGTTTATATTTAGTTATGTGCTTTAATTAAAACGTCGATAGTTTATCAGGTGGATGTCCATGGTTGGAACCAAATAATTTATACAACGAATTTCACGATATTGGTTAACTGATGAGGGAACCTGAACGCTTTAAGAAATATTCTTATAATAACAATGTACGTAAAAAAAAGAACTGTTTTTCCTTGTATTTGAAAATGTTAATACGTTGGAGGAGGTTGACAAGTTGATTAAATATCTGTGCATTCCTTCAGGATGAGGTCTTTACCTAACAGTGAAACACTTACAGATTGTTATATACAGATATATTATGTACTGTAACTTATTCCATCACCAATAAGTATATTCCGGCAAATGTATTTGAGACCTAGTTAAAGTAAATTATTTGTCAGAGATTGTGAAGAAACTGTAAAACGTGTATTTGAAGAGATAGGATCTGAGAGGTTAGCGTGTTATTTGTCAATAGACGTAGGTTCCAAACACTGTGAATGAGTCGTAGTTTTCGGTGAACGAAAACATCGTAGTGGGTTTAACCCCGCCGTGTTAACTACCACCCTCAACTTGAAAATTGTTTTTAGTGTTAACTTCTTAGTATCGTCTGGCAGCTGCACTCGACTTCCAGTCCCACTATAAGTTTAGCGTCCAGTAGGTACCACTATAACGTGTTTACCATCTACATCAGGTGAAATTGTGGTCAAACACTGAAACCTATAGAGCTGGGTTTCTGAAACTGAGGTACGTGACCACACGGGGGCTTGCCATTCAATGGTAGAGGGTTCGTGAAAAGATTTACGTAATGGTGGCTGAAGCAACAGGAGATATTATCTATTTAGTTATAAATTGTCCAAAATTACTCCTAACGTGGACTCAATTTGTGACAAGTAACATGCCCACCCATCAGTTAGTTGTTAAAGGGTTCGCTGTCATCTTTTACAGGGGTCCATCGAACCAAAATTTTAAGAAACCCTGCTATAGAGTATTTAAAAAATGAATTGACTTATTACCATTTGAAGCCACGATCAGATAACATTTTGAACGAACTGTAAAACCTATGAAGTGTATTAAAAAGTGATTAAATAAATGGTATTCAAGGTGGTGACTCTGTATCCGCTCGTCGCCTACATGCTGCGGACTGAAGCTCTGCTCCTCCTATCGTTGAAAGACAGCCATTGCTTCACGCTGTCCCTCAACTTGTGCGTTATCACCATGTGTATTTTAGTCGCTTGCTTCTGTCCGAACATCGGCACTATTATAAGGTAAGTTGACTCGATTTGTAGCACCTATATTGTACAACTCCTTAGGCTTTTATTACTAGTATTTAGGACTTCGGTCTTTTTTTATTTTATAAAACTATAAACTATAATGATCAACCCATATCAGATGGGTTACAATAAAACTATACGTACAAATTACTCGATAACCTTCGACCTGATCAGTATTATATGTTTTACAATAGTACAAAGACTCGCGGTAGTGGACTTACGGGAGTCGGACTAGAACGTAATCTCTGATCTTGATGGCCTTAGGAAAACCTTTAGAATTACCATCACAAGTCTATATGAGTAAAAATATAGAGATCTTAGCCTTAGTGCGCGCATCTTGCAAAAATTGCTAGATAGACTTCGATGAGTTTTTTTCAGATTTAATTCTTAGACTTGGTTCTTATTTAAAAAACGAGTGCTCGCGTAGTGGTCGAACGTAGACTATAAAGAAAAAAATAACTTTTTTCCCATTTTTTATGCTAGCTACAAATAGCTACAAAACAAAATAAGAATAAAAAATATCGGGCGACAAACATAGAAGGGAGATAGATGTTTTTAATCGTTTACCGACTGCTTTTAAATATCAGAAAGTACATATATAGAATATGAGCCAAGAATATTACTTGTTTGCATTTAATCGTTTTTTTTCCTCTAATATATTGTTAAGATAATAATTCAGATACAGTCACGAATTTATCCTATAAAAAGGTCATCCGACGCATGTTTTACTTTCTTCTTAGTATATTTTGATTGTTTTAAAACTGTTAATTTATAAGAAAGCGAGACAGTCATCTGGTCTTATTTAATTAGACTCTCTTTGGCCTCTCGCGGACTTAATCCAACGTTGTGATTACGCAAATACCCAAAATTTCCTTTAATTTCAGATACACTGGAGCAATCAGCGGTTTAATCCATGTGTTCGCGTTACCAGCACTGCTCCAAGTGCGCTCTTTACAGTTGCGCGGAAAACTCAATTGGTGGAAATCGATTTTCTATCTCTTCATAGTGCTCGTTGGTGTTATTAATCTTTTAATGCAGTTTTATATTAAGGAATAACAGTATAATTAAATAGATTGTCTTTGGCAAAGCGGAGATTATTCGTTAAGTATAATACATTAAGAGTATTTATTCTTGCATAGCTATGTATAGACATAGCATATATTATTTATAAGCATAGGCTTATAAATGAATTGGTGTAGTATTACATCTCTTTGATTACAATATGTATTGATATTATTTATATGGAACAAGGATATTTTAAGTCATTGGCGTATAGATTTAAAAGGAGTACGATGTTAAAAAAGGAGTACGATGTTAAAATGTCTTGCCGTGGAGTGAGATAAGAAGACTTCTTACTCTTAGGGTCTAGCAACACTCATTATTTTTGTTATCAATTCTAGCCTAATATTAACAAGGATTTGAGGTTGTCAATAACATTGTACGAAGTTTTGCTTATACACTTCAAGGCCGTTATGGCTTCGGGGTACCATATCTTTTAATATTATTAAAATTATGGTAACTATGCCTCCGATGTAGCCACATTGATATGAAAATTAAATCTAAAAGCATCAAATTTAAAAATCAATAGAACAATGTAAATTATAGGATTTATTTGGTAACAAAAATTTAGTTTAATATCTTTGGCATGGAATAAAATGGTCTTTAGATGGTCTCTACAAATTTTCAAAGATGAAGTTGTCTATTGCATTTTTAAACAAACAATTCCAAGCTAGTCTTGTGTTAAACTACCTAAATGCTACTGACGCATGTGTTGTAAATCCTTCAAACTGTTGTATAAAGCAAGGTGAAGAGTTTACTGCCATATATTTGGCAATAACTTCTTACAAACTGTTGTCAGTTATTCTGCTGTTTGGTAAGTTATTTAACTAATTCGTTAATAATATCATGACTATTGGTTGTTACATTATGTTTTTTTTGTTTGCACGTCGTGATATCACCAACCGTCTAATTTCATTCCCGATAATAATAACTGATAACGGATAACCAACACCAGAATAATTATGTCTTCGGTAATTTGTTATTCATTGTATGAGGTATGGTGCAATTCATTATTTAGTTTTGTAATGGTAGACTCTAGTGTTTAGTGCAGATGCATTCAAAGTTCTTTTTATGATAGTGAAGCAGTAATCTGGTATGCAGTTCACCTACTCTTTAGTGATCACAGGAGCATTTAACTATTATAACTAACAAAGATTGGAGTTCACACTGAAGTCAACCAACAATAACTTGCTGTTAGAGAGCATACACTTAGTTATGTTATAAGCATTCGTTATTAGTGTTTCACTTCTGGATGACTGTATTTTTTCACATTAGTTTCTGGCAACTCCTGGATAAATTTACTGATTATATCATGTATCCATTCAATTTAATCCATCTATTGGAATGCATGCGAATTATGCCAGTTAAGATGGTCGGTGTTTATTAAAGTTGTTTTATTTATTTTTTAATCTATGTAAATGTGTTATTTAATACAACTAATGCATTTTAACGTAGTTGCGTATCTCTGTATTTATAAATAATAACAAATGTACGTAAAATATATGATAATAAAATGTAAGTGCGTAAATAGTGGCCGAGAAAATTACTTTCAATTATTATGAAACTATTCAATTTTTAATATTATCTAGTCATATCTATCTTATGTGTATCGAAAATATAAATATTTTTTTTTGTATTTTTATTTTATTATTCACCAATAAACAAAAAATGAATAATCAGTGCAAATCGCACTGTAGAAGAGTTTAACTGTGAAGCAGCTGTAATGTGAACGGTATCCAGGTAAAGACAACATCACCACCGAAACTGTCAAACTTAAATTCTTCTTCCCACTTTTTACAGGCTTTTGAAGGCTATGTCCCTATGTGCGATGCTAACATTGTCATTCTTTACAAAGGCAAATGCGACCGCGATGACTGAATACCACTGAATTATTCTAGGGACATTTTGGGCAAAACATAAAAGCTTGCTGATCGCATATAACCTGAAGCACTGTACGCGTTTAGTTCATAACGGCCAACTCTCGATATGATATTCTCTCTTCGTCAGCTACAAGAAAAGTGTAAAGAGCAGCAGTCCACTCTTGTCGTGTCATTTGTAGACCTGAACAAGACATTTGACACCCAGGGCAGAGAAAGGTTGTATTCAATTCTTCTTGGAATTGAATGCCCATCGTAAGTCCTATCTATTATGGTCATTCCACGAGGGTATGGAATCCAAACTACTGCATAATCGTAACACTTCAGCGCCTTTCGAATTACGTCGTGGCGTTCATGAAGGTTTTATTTTTTATAGTAGCACAGCAAAATGACTGCACTGTACCTGATGGTAAGCACAGTACAGTCCAAAAACAATGGCGACCACCGAGTGACACAGTATCCATTGCCGGTCGCCGCTGTCATGCCGGCCTGCGAAAAGCTGGATATGCACAGGCTGATCCCGAAACGCGACCCGCAAAAGCGAATCACTATGACGGGCTTTTTCGCCATATACATGGTGGTTGCGACTCAGTCAGGTTGTAAAACCCTACCACCCCGCTTTCGCCATTGCCTCGTTCGTTATTCAGCAGGGTGCACCACGTGCAGGTGAGGTTGTCTTGGATGTCTCAAGTCTTCGATGTTATTCGACACCCCTTACACCCCCAATGTTATTTTTTGGCTCCAATCCTGTTTGGAATATTCTTTTTAGTACTCTTGAAGGTTGGTTTTATGGGTTAAAGAACAAGGCATCCACTTAAATACGAGATCTTATGGTAGGTTATATGGTAGGATAGGGCATGTGCATTGAATTGAACAGACTTATTTCCCACAGTAAATTCTACTCAAAAGGTTGCACATACAAAGAGGTCTGTTAGGCGTCCCGTTCTTTGTTTTAAGGATTGCGCTAAACGGGACATGACGGCATTTAACATCCCAAGCAGCCAGTAGGAGGAGCTGGCCAAGTACCCTTTTTTTTTTTTTTTTTTTGGGGGGAAAAAAATCCTACATGGATACCCTCACGCCATCGGGGGCAGCGTGAGGGCATGTCAGACTCCTACTGACTAAAAACCCCCCGGTGTACCTCTGCCGCTATAGTCGGGGCGGCACGAGATCTCTAAAGATTTCATCGTGCCACCCCAGCGGTTGGCCCAGCAGCGAAAGCGCCGCCGCCGGGCCCCGTCCTGTTAGGAGACGGCCGTGTACACACCGGCCGTCCCCTCCGTCCGCCGAACCTGTGCAATAGGAAGATGGGCCCCCCGACCCACCCTCCCTAGGTCCGGCTACGTTGGCGGGAGGAGGCGGTCGAACTGCCGCCTCCTCCTTCCTGTCCTCCGTTGGCGGAGAGGGCCACTTAGAGGATCGTCCTCGCGAGCCCTCTCCGCCACCTCCTTCTGCGAGACGACTTCCTCGCAGAAGGAGGCCATTGCTCTCCACACCTCCTCGCTGCCGAGCATGGCCGTAACCACGCCCGGCAGCGAGAGGTCTTCTCCTACCGCCGCAGCCAGAGTGCGGCGCTGCTCCTCCCACGCAGCACACTCGGAAAGAGGTGTACAAGTACCCTGCCAAGTACAAGGCCAAGTACCCTGCTAAACGGTGTCGCCTAATTCATGAAGGTCAGTTGCCTGGTTCCAACTATTAAAGGGAAAACGCATGAGGCATCGTGAGCAGGCCTCCAACACTCGTCCACTAGGGAGTATGTACACTTGTCGAGAGTGCGCCCGAGGGATTCTTTCTCAAATTGTTCTCCTTAGGCACAAATGTAAGTTCCACCAGGGTGCTACTTAAATCATATGACGAATTTACTTTTTATTTTCCTACAGTGGCTTAAAACAATGACGTAATGAAATAAATAATATACACTTTTGTAAATAATGCTATTTATTCAAAATAAACAGTTTAAATTATATAACAATATATTTATGATTTTAAATACTTATCATAGCCCTGAAGATTTTCATCGAGATATTTAAAACAGATTTGAAATTTCAAACACATTTCAACAGTTTGGAATATAAAAGGTATAACAATAAAAACTTCAAATACAAATACACTCGTTTTTATACATATTGTAATAAATTATTTTATTTACAATTTATATTCGTATATGAGGATCATGTATACATGCGTAATTTATATTAAAAAGATAGGAACAGTCCATTATAAATAACATTTTGATTCTGTTTTTAATATTGATTACGCTCTGAAGCAATCAATCAGTGTTTTTTTATTTCAAACAACTTTTCCATACCCAATCGCCCCTTCTTTCCATTTCTGTATTATAATACAATGAACAAATAACCCACACCATATGAAGAAATTATACAATTCCACTAGGGTTAGGTTAGTATACAAAAAAGAACGAAATTCTAAAAGGTACAAACAAATTTGTAAAAGGCGTACCCTTTACAAACTCGTAAATTTGTAAAACTTATGAGTTTGAGAAAAAGTTTGTATTTACAAAAAGGTGTAAAAAAATGGAACGGTTAATAATACCAGCACTCGAGTTCGCCTGAAGTACTGCTTCGACCTCGATATGTGCCAACGATCTTCCATAATTTGTGCATATTTATAAATTCCGGGTTAATTAAAAATAATATCGATTGATAGTGAAAATCAAAACCATGGAAGTTCGAGGTTCTGACAAATTATTCTCCAGATTAAAGACGTGCCTTACAGGACCTTAAATTTAGCAGGATTTTACAAAGCAATAGGATTTATACTGATATAAATATTTAATGTTTTTACAAGCAAACAAAAAAGGCCCGAGTTTAAGAATACGAGTTCGTAAAAGGCTAAGAGTTTATGAAGACGAGTTTGTAAAAGGTACAGAAAAGGGTCATCGTTGACGAGATTTCTTTATGTGATAACAGTTGGGGCGGTGCGCCCGGTGTAGTGAGACAACTTTGATATCTGTAGTGCGACATCCACGAGCGGTTTTAACATCGTTTGAGCGTCGCCGAGAACGTTCGCCGCTTCGTACGAATCTATATATAGTCTGAAATATATCAAAATTAAACTATATTCTAACATTTTCAACATTCAGCAAGATTTGAAGGTAAAATATATACGATCCTTTCGAAAAAGAAATCCTCTCCTCGAAAAATACTGGGAAAGTTCAACCACTTTTTCTAGATTTTTTTTTAAGTTTCACGGTATACGATTTTAGCAAAATTAGACAATTATGTTTGTATAGTGAAGGGAGTCACTTTCGGACATTTCGGCATTTTGAAAGGAAAACCAGATTCACGTGGTTCTTGAACTCATTATCCAGTGAACTTGTAGTGTTCTTTGGAATCTTATTGTACAATCTAATAACTACCTAAGTAAATAAGTGTTAATGTTGAAACAATATTTTAATTCTATTTTCAATATTAACACAAAGGCGACTTCACAAATTTGTGCCCATTTTATTCAATCTATAACACAACTACATACATCCAGGAAATTATTATCCACTTTAACGTGGTGTTACCAAATTTAAATAAATGATATAATTACGATATGATTGACTTAAGGAAATATAAAAAATACATTGAAAATAATTAAGCGACTATTCGCACTAAATAATAGTGTAACATACAAAGACGTAGGTAATATTTTCTATCAAAAACAGGTAATAAGTGCATAGAATATGACAGAGAAAGTCTCAAATCATCAACGTTGACGTCACCAAGAGCGACATCATGATTTTTTTTATATATCATAGGAGGCAAACGAACAGGTGGGTCACCTGATGTAAGTGATCACAACCGCCCATGGACACTTGCAACACCAGGGGAGTCACAAGTGCGTTGCCAGCCTGTGTTTCGGGGAAAGGGAGTGAGGGGGGGGGGAGAGGAGAGGGAAAGGGAGGTGGTCCTCCGGCGTTATCACTGACCGAACGAAACGCAAGAATGCAAGCACTGTTACTTCACGTCGGTTTTCTGTGAGAGGGTGGTACTACCCCGGACGAGCCTACCCATTCATGCTGAAACCAATAATAGCTTCAGCGTGGCTCTACCACCATTAAAATAATATATTATGATAAAACTTTATAAGAAGTAGCGCCATATTATTTATCCCTAACTTGGCAGATCATACACCAAATTTCTATACGTGTTAACGCTTCGACGACCTGAGTTAGAATGATCCCCACTCTTAGTGCACTACGCCTTTATACCCTTCCATTAGGTCCGAGTTTGAGGGTAGGAATTAATACTTCATGACTGTAGACGAAACTTTCGCACTGATATTTGGATAAATTAAGGGGTGTTTTCAAGTGGGATTGGACCGGTATTGTAATCACCATAAATAAATCATTTACGTTCTTCTCAATCCTCAACCGAGGTAGTGTTTAACCAGGAATTGCCTGCAAAAAAGTGGTGTTAAAAATAACAGTATGTTCTTACCTGACAGTTGCCCCGGAGCTGCCTGTACCACTCAAACGCATCACTATGCGTGAACCATCTTCGAATATGATACGAACACCCTGGAAAGTAATATCTGATGCATTTTATAGGTTAAACATTACACTACTGTTGGATTTCATATTATCCACCATACAGATAGTAAAAAGAGAATATATCTCTCATGTGTAAGTTTTAATAGGATTTCTACTCACTAGTATAAAATAATAGAGATTATTTATGGATTATGTCATCTATACATATAATAATATAAATCTATACTACTAATAATAAATGTCTATACTTTTTAGATTTTTGTGCAAAAAATGGTTGCAGGTGTCTAAGAATAAGTAATAGAATACATTACAATCTTCTTTAGAAATGTCTGTCTGTTTGTTTGAACACGCATCACTGCTAAAGTACGTTTCACGATAGAACCTCATAGGAAATCTCCCTCTATCAAAAGTTATTGTAATTTTAATGACGACGCGACTTATATACGAGTGACAAGTAAATGGACTTAATACGTTCAGATAGTTTTATCAGTCAAAGCCCAGTCATACCTGTTTCATAGCAACGCTCTGGTCGATGGGATCCATATAGGAGAAGTTATCAGCTAATTTAACAACGTAAGTCTTATCACAGCCCGAGTGCTGGGACCCCACGAACCCACTCGCTGTGATGCTGCGTTCCAGTTCTGCCATCATCTCGTTGCAAGGGTCGCTGGAACAGTCTTCGTAGTCGTACCTGAAATAAGTATTAATAATCAATTTTTGTAGTAATCCTAGAGGAAATAGTCCTAATGCAGAAACCTGCCGATATATTTTATATTTGAAGATAGTAATCACCTAGATTTTCACCAGAAAAAACCCAACCAACATTCTACAAGGTTATTTCAATGAAACTGTATCGTACTAACCATTGAAGCAGTCTATGCACACTGGGCACTTGAAAAAGAATGACACTTTATATGTCACAATTTTTCCTCAAATACAGGCCAGTCGATATAATAAAGTCTATGTTACGAATTTAATATTTTATTTTAACATTTACACAAAACTGGTGGCCCCGACGTGATCCACAAAACTGGTGACCCCGACGTGATCCACCAGCCCCGGGTGGTCAAAATACTTAGTGCAGCCCCAGTGGTCAAAAGTGATCCACAAAACTGGTGACCCCGACGTGGTCAAAATACTTAGTGCAGCCCCAGTGGTCAAAACACCTAGTGGGCCCCGACGTGATCCACAAAACTGGTGACCATGGCGTGATTCATAAAACTGGTGACTCCAACTTAATTCACAACATTTGTGATCTCGACGTGATCCACCAATAACTACGACTGATTATACAATTAAAACTCCCATTATTCTAAGTAAAGTCCAAGCATACCACTGAATCCGTTCCATATCATCTAGAACTTTTCCAACCAACCTTGTGAAATAATTCCTTCCAAAACGCGCCCAATGTTGCTCCAGTATCTCTTGAACCGAAAGTCCTGTATCCTGTGTCCTGTCGCGGCAACGGCGGTACTGGAGAAGTGCCTTACAGAAGGCATTGCTGACCTCGCTCTCATACAAGAACCTTGGTTGCGCAAAAACAAAGTCATGGGACTGAACACGGCAGGGAGCGTCTTAGCGCATAACTGTGGGACTAAGCCCAGAGCTAGCATAGTTTTTAGCAAAAAAACTAAATATTTACCTGTTCCAGAGCTTTGCTCGGATGACCTGGTTGCAGCGTACATTAATCTTGACGGGTGGCAGGGCGCGAAACTACTTGTGTGTTCAGCCTACCTACCTGGAGAGAAGATCAACCCAACAGAGGAGCTTGTGCGAGTTGTGGACTACGCTATGAAACACAACGCCGAGCTATTGGTGGGCTGTGATGCCAACGCACACCATACAGGTTGGGGGAGTAGCAACATAAATGACAGAGGTGAGTTCCTTTATGACTTTATCACTTCTCACAATCTAGTAATTCTAAACAAAGGGTGTAAACCAACCTTTATAACACGCGCTAGACAAGAGGTTCTGGACATCTCATTCGCCACGAAAAATTTAGCTAGGAACATAACTGACTGGCATGTAAGTGACGAAAACTCTATGTCTGATCATAGACATATAAAATATGAACTATCACACTCGCTACAAAGTGAGAATTTTATATATAGGGACCCTAGGAATACTCGATGGGTATCCTATAGAGATAACCTAAGATATAACCTGGAAACAGTCCCTAAATCTATCAAGACAATTGAGAGTCTAGAAGTGGCAACAACTGCTCTTACAACGGCGATTGTGGACGCCTTTGAGCGTAGTTGCCCTGTACGACAAAAGACCTCAACAAGACGAGTACCTTGGTGGAACAAAAAACTTATGAAACTGAGGGAAAAAACTAGACACCTTTTCAATAGAGCCAAAAAAACCAAAGAATGGGAAGCGTACCAAATGGCACTAACCAACTATAACAAAGAAATTAGGAAAGCCAAGCGGGCATCTTGGAGGAAATTCTGTGAGGAAATCAATGATATGCCTCACGGAGCAAGAATTCACAAGGTGCTGGCCAAGGACAAACCTAATCAAATAGGGCTCCTCAAAAAACCAGATGGTACTTTTACTGCTAATGTAAAGCAGACTATGGAGCTTCTTACCTCAGTCCATTTTCCAGGTTCTGAGAGTCTTATGCCACAAAGCTCACCAATGCCTTCCAAGGCTAAACCTCAGTCCAAACACCTCTTGTGTGAGTGTGATCCACTGAAGCCTACACGAAACCGGATTCTGGGAAAGCATGTATTGCTTCCGGATGAGGTACAGATGCTCTCAGCCAAAAAAGTCCTGCAGTTTTTAAATACTATAGGACTAGGCGGAGAGCTTTAGTAATATGGGGCGATCACAATAGATCAACACTGGTCGCAGTGATACAGGATTAAAGACCTGCATAGCCCCTTTTCCAGAATAAGGTTATTTCAATGAAACTGTATCGTACTAACCATTGAAGCAGTCTATGCACACTGGGCACTTGAAAAAGAATGACACTTTATATGTCACAATTTTTCCTCAAATACAGGCCAGTCGATATAATAAAGTCTATGTTACGAATTTAATATTTTATTTTAACATTTACACAAAACTGGTGGCCCCGACGTGATCCACAAAACTGGTGACCCCGACGTGATCCACAAAACTGGTGACCCCGACGTGATTCATAAAACTGGTGGGCCCCGACGTGATCCACAAAACTGGTGACCATGGCGTGATTCATAAAACTGGTGACTCCAACTTAATTCACAACATTTGTGATCTCGACGTGATCCACCAATAACTACGACTGATTATACAATTAAAACTCCCATTATTCTAAGTAAAGTCCAAGCATACCACTGAATCCGTTCCATATCATCTAGAACTTTTCCAACCAACCTTGTGAAATAATTCCTTCCAAAACGCGCCCAATGTTGCTCCAGTATCTCTTGAACCGAAAGTCCTGTAGCCGCTACGACCGACAGCCAAGCCAGGGCAGCCCAAAGTCCGTCCTTTTCTCGGACATGATCAGACCCAGTTCCAAAGCTCTCTTCACCACAAAGGGATAAGCGACCGGCATCCATTAGATTTCCGAAGTATTTCCAACCTGGTATACAAGAAAATGCAATAAGACATACTTCACCACCACCTAACACCTAATCCCCACTCTTTGAACCCAAAATTGCAATGATTTCTTCCCTAGTTTTGAGACTTATCAGAGTATTTTTGAAGACAATTGTAGGATATTATTACTGAATCCTAATCCCCACTCTCCTGAACCCAAAATTCCAAAGATTTTTTCAAGATCCTCAAATTTTGAGACATCACAGCATTTTAAGGACAATCGTAGGATATTTCTAAATCCTAATTCCCAGTCTTCTGAACCAAAAATTCCATGGATAACTTCTTCATTTTTGACATTTATGAGAGCATTTTTGAAGGCAATCGTAGGATATTTCCAACACTCACCCGTAGGCACCTCGAACATTTCCTTCCCAGCAGCAGCAGCGACTCTGTCAACCGCAGCAGCAGTTGGCATACTGCGTGCGAAACCCTGAACCCCAGACTTGAAGTACGGTATGTGGTGTAGATTATTGGCTAGCACCGCCAATGAATCCGAAGGAGTGACGAAAAATGCACCACGACCTATTATCATGTTTCGGTCACCTGAACAACGGGTAGAACTTTTTATTCAGGAAACCAAATCAGCTATTTTTATTTTATTAATTAGTTATTTTTGAATGACGCAAATGTCTTAAAAATGGCGGCACGACGCGAGTTACATATGGCTACGTTACTTTTCGGGCTCATTAAAACCAAAAACCCAAAATATCTGTATGACAAGTTAGAGTGGAGACAAGATAAGCACAGGTATTTTTCATGTTCTCGCACCATGACTAATCCACTATCGATACCTCTCCATAGAACTACCGCTTTCAGAGGGTCATTTAAATATGCTGCCACTCGTTGTTGGAACAACATCCCACCACCATGTCGATCCAAAAAGAGTAAACTTAGCTTTAAACTCTCATATAAGCATTATCTACTGCAAATTCAAACTCAGTAATTTAAGTGACGTATAATGTATTCACGTAGTTTTATTTTAAGCCCTGTTTATTGGTGTGTATTTTTTATTTTTTTTAAATCTTTTTCCGTATACATTTACATTTGTTATGTTTAATCCTAAATTTGTGGTTACAGCATTTATTTCTCTATAGTATGACCAACTTTGACGTGTTACGTGTGTCTGTGTTATTTGTTTGTTCGTCTCAAATTTTGTACTAACTTTAACGTCCGTTTATCATCATATATGGGAGCCTATATCATCGAAAATCAGCGCTGCAGTACTACTTACAGTATTGCAGATTTTTTGCTGAATGGGTTCGCCAATTGTTGGACACCTATTTTTTCATTTTTAAAATGTTTCTTTTTTTCTGTCATAATTATTTGTGTAATTTAATTTAATTGTATGGTTGTTCCAACAATAAAGTATTTCTTTCTTTCTTTCTTTTCTTTCTATTTAAAAGTGTATAAACTAATGGACGAGATTTGACTAGAGATAAACACGCATAAATTGAAAAGCCTCCTACTTGCCTATTTCGTAAAAGCGATGCTATATTGAAAATGGTTAAATATCGGCTTTCAATGATAATATAGATTATTTGGTGTTATAGCACATAAAAGGAGAAGTATTGGGAACGCTATTCATCATCTTTTTAACCTTATCTCGCCTTCAAAAGAGGATTTGCATAACGGGTGTTCCTATTCTACTCTTCTGTTTCTCGCCGCTGTTACCTTAGTATTCACACCTATTATACACATCCTTCCACACTTTTTTTTCGGTTTTCCTTTAGTTTCATATACTATAGTAAGGACACCATTACCTTTAAATTGATACTTTCAATATGCATTTGAGTTCTGAGATCGATTACACAAAATGGGAGAACTTCGATCAACACAGGAGTTGGACGAATGTTTTTTTTTTTAGCAGGCATTCGGCCCACCTAATCGTATGTATTTTATGTGTTCATAAAATGTCACTTATGATACGACGAGGTTTTATACTTTAGGAAAATATAAGTGGGAACCACGTAATGCTCAATTAGCCACATTCTTAAAATATTTTACCCATCCTGTGGGAAAATCTACGCACATATCTTTTTTACATAGACCAATAATTTATGCTTTCGCAGAATTAAAATTATACCTTAAAGAATATTCAAAATATATTAACAGAGATGAACGTATTAGTTTACATAGCACCAGCAACGGTGCAGATATATATGGAGACAAATACAAAACTTGGTAATAGTAAGCCTTACCGTCTCCATCAAAAGCGGCTCCAAAATCGTAATCTCCTGCGCTAACTTCACTGACCAAGTCTGCCGCATACGTAAGGTTAGGGTCGGGATGTGCTCCACCAAAGTCCTCTAAGGGCACAACACGGCGAACGTTCTTCTCTGTAGCACCGAGTTCTTCAAGGAATATGCGCTTCACGTAGGGACCCGTTACTGATAATAAAAATATAGATGAACAAGCAGCCAAGTGGAATAAGCTCGCTTAAAGAACTTGTTTGGACACTTGCATACATAGAGGCTTCTATTCTCCGATTTATTGCACTTAAGTAATTCTTGTATCCAGCTGAAGTTTAAGAAAGTAAGATAAAGGAGATGCAACTCTAAATGATAATGACAACTAATTTAGTTGCAAATGAATAATTAAATTAAAGTAATAATTATCGAAATAAAATCATTATTATGTAACTTACAATAATTAAGTAAATCGTAGAAGAGATATGTGATAACCCTAAATACATTTGTTTACATTCGATTTTTTTTTTGTCGAATTTGGCTTACAATACAATTGGCTATAAGTTATGTTGATCTAGTACAATGTTACGGGACAGATAGCATACATTGTTATATTTCATTATACAATAACACAACATAAACTCCAAAAAAAAAATGTGTGGTTTTATGAAACCACGATGCAAGTGAAACCTTTTTCTGATCGTAATTGAATGATAATGGAAAATCAAGGTAGACAAGATATCGCAACTATAAATTTTAATTTGCGTATCAAAATAGGGAGTACATAATAAATACAATTATTCAGATGAGTTATCAAAATAAAATCGACTGAGTGCCTTAAGCGCTCGCCTTAGTAGTCCGGTGAAGCTGTTAAGACCTCGCTAGGTCAATAGCGTAGACAATTCGAAAAAAAAAAAGAAAAAGATTCAAATGATATACATTATTGGCGTTGGGTTTACCGAGCGCGCCTTTCACTTTACCCCTAATCCGCGGGCGCGCGTCGCCTGTAATGCGACATGCGATAAATGGACGAAAACATTTGAGACGAAGCGAAAAAAATTACTTTAAATAACTGTGTTAATTTTATCGCATACCTCCGCTCATAGAGTCGATGAGCACGTTAAAGGGTTTCCTCTGGTCGGAGCCCTCGATCAGAGCCTTGATCTTCGGGAAGTCGAAGATTTCTTTCATGTACGATACATAATCGTTCACAGAGTCAATTACTTCCACGGTGAACTTTCTATCTTCTATCTATAAAATAATTAATATATATTCTCATTTTTGTAAAGTTTCATGAATATAAATTCTCACTGTGGGAAAATGTAATTTATTTATTTAGGTTACCAACAGAGTCAACATCACTACATGTTATTAAAATACAGTAAAATGTACAGTTCAACATTTTTGCTAGATATGACCCTATTTACAGGCAACAACGACATGCATATAAAAATTATAAGAGCATAATATAATTTAAATAATTAACAAGTTAAAAATTTCAATACGAAGTAATACAATTAATTATAAATGAACACATAAAGAATTGAAGAATTATATAATATTAAAATGATAAAAATGATCCAGAAAACTGAACAAGGAAATCATAATCGGTTTCATTTGTTTAATCATTAAGAGCATATGATTTCTTAATATCCATAATGATATCGAAGAAAATATAAGTGTTAATTGTAGTACTCTTAGATGCAATGTTAATTAATAAAATCATTTTTGTAAAGTTTCATTGATACCTTTTATTGAATTTATATATGCACTAGCGGGCGTTGTCCTGCATTGATAATAACAAAAAAAAAAACTAAAATTCAACTGCAGCGCCACCTACCGGGTCCAATTGACTTGATTGAATCTAAGCCATTTTCGGATCCACTCAAACACGCACACAAAATTTCATCAAAATCGTTCCAACCGTTTAGGAGGAGTTCAGTGACATACACACGCACAGAAGAAATTTATATATATCTAAATGTTGTATTATTGCGTGAATAACATTTTTTTATTTTTAAGCACAGTGGAAACCAAAGCAGCGCTACCGTTCTCATTCAATCTCGAGCCGGCCACAACAGTCGCGTTTTACCTACCACCGAGCACAAATATAAGCCATGTTTATTTACCTTTAACTTCCTCCATTGCCTCCCAATTTTTTTTTTCGCTTTAATTTAGTACGTAGAACAATTTGGAAACTGTTACTTTTTCCCATACCATCAATATTATATGATATATTGAATTGAAAATTATTTTTTTAATTACTTAGGTCTACACGTTCACAATTAATATGTAAGAACAAAATAAAAAAAAAACAATATATATCATGATTATAGTGGTACTTTGGCAAAAAAAAACAATAATGTTGAAATTAAAAATTAAATTAAATTTAATCGAATTTTAACCTCTGAACGACAACTAGTCTATATTGTCTATATTTTTATTATCCCTACATATTATAAAACAAAGTCCTCTACCACGTCTTGAAAATCACAAAAACTACTGAACGGATTTTCATACGGTTTTCACCAATACATAAAGCAATTCACGAGGAAAGTTTAGGCATATAATTTTTTCTTTAATATCAGGGCGGGACAACGTCCACCGGGCCCGCTGGCTATCTATATTACAATTTTATTCCTCTAATTAATTAGATCATATTTCTTTATCAAACGTAACGTACAAAAGAACATACATACCGTGAAAGTCTCGACACCGATGTTATCTATATCACAGATGAGGTCTGGCACTATTTTGTACTGCTGTATTGTGGTTGTCAGATCGTATATGTTGTTCGTGATAGCATCTGGCGCCGGCCCACCGTTACTGCAGTTGAACTTAATGCCGAAGTCATTGTTGACACCTCCAGGGTTGTGTGAAGCGGTCAGAACTATCCCACCTTTTGATTAACAGTACCATTAGGGGAAGAAATACGAAGAAGTTTTGTAAAATAATGTAGTTTAAACCGTAACAGATTAAAATAAAAAAAATATCTATTTACTTCGTCTGCGTCGTTTATTATCTTTACAGAATATTTTACGACAGAGTTAAAAACATCACACTGCTTGTTTCACCACTCTATAGCATGAAAACACACATTGCTATTTAGCTAGCGTAGCGTAGTTCTTATAAAATCGCAGATTTCAGTTAAAAAATAAATGAAAAACTGGAAATTAATTAAATAATAAAAAGTAAAATTAAACCATAGGAATGAAAACCGATTAGAAAACTTTATAGAATATGAATAGAATATGCAAAAAAAAAATCTATAAATATAATACAAATGTAAATGTAAGGAGGCTGTACTTTTCAATTTTCGTGAAAAAAAATTGTTGCAGATATCTATGAAAAAGTAATAAAATACATTTCAATCATTTTTTGATTTTTTGTTCGTTCCTATCCTATGATATAAAAAAAAAAGAAAATCTGTGAATGCTCTCAAGTAATCGACATGCTCGACACACCATACTCGTCCCTATCAAAGCTCGTAGCTAGAACAACATATTGCATAACAACATATTGTCTACCTTGTTATTGAGTCTTACGCAATGTGATGAATTATTACAAAACGATAATGTGTTCGAGCCTCTTTCCTTATCACTGTGATAAAGTATGAGACCCACCCACTACTAGATAGTATCTACATAATGACAACACACTTTTACTTGTAGTGATTATGAAGTTATCAATACCCTAATCTATGTATGTAGAATGACTATACATTAAATATTTAGAATTTTCAAAAACCTTTGAGGATAAAGCTTACACGCAAAGGTGGTAATGAGACCCTGTTCAATAGGAATTGAGTTGAGAAACAAAGGCTTCCATCCAAGCAAATAAGCTATGTGGTAAACATAATAGAGCAACAAAATAGTTCCAATCTATAACTTAGCTCTAAACTCTATTTTATTATTTTTATTTATTATTATTTGGAATAACACACTAGCAGCTAATAAGCTGATGCGTGTGTATTAAATAACTTGGAGATATCTTCGTGGTCCAAACTATTCTTAAAAGAGTTTATAGTGGGAGCCATCACAACTTTCTCCGGTAGTTTATTCCATGCTGTGACCACTCTATTAGGCAAGAAGTGCTTGACTGGGTTTCTTTTTACTAACGTTTCACAAAGTTTTAACGGATGACCACGTAAATGTTTATTGTCATTGAGCTTGTAAATATCTTTAAGGCTGGGCACATTGTAATAACCAGTGAGGATTTTATATGTTTCGATTAACCTGCCCCTTTGCCTACGCTGTTCTAATGTGGTAAGGCCAAGGTTTTTGAGGCGCCGTTCATAGGGTAAATTACGTATTGCGTATACCATCTTGGTAGCCCTTCTCTGTACATTTTCAATGAGGTTAATATCTTTCTTGAAGTAGGGATCCCAGATAATATACGCATGTTCCAGGAGAGGTCTTATATAGGTCTTATATAGCTGTATAAAAGTCTTGGCTGTGAGACACTTAAACGCCTTGCGAGTGATATAAAGGATGGAATTCGTTTTCTTCACAACTCCGTGTACATGAGTTTCCCATTTAAGGTCGTTGGATATTGCAACTCCCAAATCCCTTTGTGTTTCAACTGCGGTTAATTGCTTCCCACCAAGATAATATACTTGATGAGGATTCTTTTTACCAATGTGCAGCACGTTGCATTTATTTACATTTAAAGTAAGAAGCCAGTCTTGTGTCCACTTAAATATTGAGTTCAAGTCATTTTGTATGGCTTGCCATTTGGTCCAGGGGTTAGCAAACAATTTGGTATCATCAGCAAAGAGCGACAATGGTAGTTGTAGAGTATTTTTCAGGTCCGTAAGGTACAAGATAAAGAGTAATGGACCAAGTACTGATCCTTGAGGAACGCCACTGAGTACACTTCGGGGATCGGACATGACTTCGCCTATGCGCACCCGAAACGTTCTACCAGAAAGGAAGTCACATATCCAGGCTAAAATGCTTCCACGTAAGCCAAGGTGTTCTAATTTGTGTATGAGGCGTTTCAGAGGAACACGGTCGAATGCCTTCTCATAATCCAAGTAAATTATATCGATTGGCTGTCCATCGCTGTGGTTTAGTGTCCACTCGTTTAAGCAATTTAATAAATTTGTTGTAACAGATCGTTTTGGGATGAAACCATGCTGCTCATCCAGGGTAATCTTTTCTTGTTTTAGGAATTGTCGTATGTGATTTGCTATCATCTTCTCCATGGTTTTGCACAAAACACTAGTCAAACTTATGGGCCTATAGTTAACAGGCAGCAATTTATTTCCTTTTTTATAAATCGGCACTACATTTGCCATTTTCCAGTCGGCTGGCACGACTCCATCCTTCAGAGATTTGTTCATGATATTAGCTATTTCCTTGCTTAGAGCTCGTGAGCATTTTTTTAATACCACTGAGGGTATGTTGTCAGGCCCTGATGCTGTAGTATCATTGAAGGTAGATAACGTCTTTCTTACTAAGTCTCCAGTAATATGTAGGTCTTGCATAGCGTTTGTGACTCTAGGAAAGCTGATGTTTGGCATCGGCCCGTCAGGCTCGTCGACGAAGTTCAATCTAAACTGCTCAGCAAAGGCTTCGGCAATTTGCTCAGGCTTCATAACAAGTTTATTAGAGACATTTTTTATTACATTTGGGATGCAGATTTTTGAGTTGAGTTGTTTTCTCATATAACTGTAAAAAGCCTTAGGTCCTGAGTCTATAATGGTTGATTCAAAAGCGGTTCTTCTGCTTCTGGACAGATTAATAATTTTGTTATTGACCTTTCTATATTCTTTGTATGAGTGTTCCTTTGAATCAATTCTATAATTATTCCACAGTTCTTTTTTTAACTTAGTTAACTTGACTATTTCTTTGTTAATCCAGGGTTTGTTGGTGCAACGTTTATTATATATTTTCTTTTTTGGTATAAAATTATCTATTGAGTAGAACAATTGGTTTTTGAAAGTGAACCACATATCTTCAACAGATTCTTTTACTGTATTCAAATTGTTGGCCAGGTAGTGAGAAATTTTTTCGTAGTCTGCTTTGAAGAAGTCGTATTGAGTAACACTTAGATTTTCATTAGTTTCAGTGTTGGCACTGATTACTTGCATTGTAGCAGTAATAACTAGATGGTCACTTTTACCTATTGGTGGGTGATATTCAATGTCACACATTAGTGCATCATCATTGCAGAGTATAAGGTCCAAAAGCGATTCTTCTTGATTTCGTTTTCTGGTAATTTGTGTTATAAGTTGGTTTAGGTTACTATTTGTGTACATATTAACAAAATTTTCACATAGACTGTCGTAACCATGAGTTTTATGTAGAGGCCATTTTATCTTTGGTAAGTTAAAGTCTCCTGCAATGACCACAGTATTTTCAGATGCAGCTTTTCCAATAGTATTAAAAAGAATTTCATCCAATTCAGAAGGAGTGCTTGAGGGCGGCCTGTATACGCAGGCCATAAGAAAGGCGAGTTCTTTGTACTGAATATCGAGCCAGAGTGCTTCGACCATGCTATTTTGATATGTGATATTAACTTTAGATATAATAGTTGATCCATTTATTGTATTAGCAACATATATAGCTACACCTCCACACTTTTTATTATCCCTGTCTAAGCGATATAACATGTAACCAGGTATGTTGATAATACTGTTCGGTATTGACGAGTTCAAATGTGTTTCGGTTATTAGAATAAATGCAGGTTTATAGTTATTAACTTCGAGAAGAAATAAATCAAATTTTGCTGTTAGGGATGCCAGGTTTGTGTAAAATAGAACCAGTTCCGAGAACACAACATAGTTTAGTTTTTTGTGGTACTCACAATCCTGGGAACTTTGTTTATATATTTGATAGTCAGGTCTTTCTCACCTTTATCGACCCTCTCAGCCAACTCGTCACGAAGTTTCTTGAGTTGGTCTCTTTGATAGGGCGTCATATCCGACTGGACACTAATTGTTTTTGGTAACTTACTTTTATTCTTTAGAACATTAATAGCACCATGTTTATTAGCTAGTACCACCTTGAGAGGTCGAGGCTTACCATTATTGGATAAAGGTTTGCCTAAGCGGAACGATGATACTATCTCTGGTTCTTGTATGGGAAGTGAAGCCACTATATTAGTTACTGCTAATTTGTCGTGATTCTTTCTGTCTTCCGGGGAATTTGAACTAGATTCTGGTAATCCATACATAATAATATTGCGGCTACGATTATTGCGGTCCTCAATTTCATTAATCACCATGTCCAGGTTTATGGCATTTGAGCGTTGTTTACTAAGTTCCTGCACTTGATGTTGGAGTTCGGTGACTAACTTGCGTAACTCTGGTACTTGCCTCAATCCTTCCTCACATTCATCACACAGGTACGATAACTTAGGATTTTGCAGACCAAATACACGCAATTCAGTTGCAGTTAATCCACTGCACTTGACACATGTTGCCCTCTTGCAGCCTTTGCATATTATTTTAGAATTCTTATCGTCTTGTACTTGCATATCACATTTAAAGCATTGAGCCATTATTTATTAAGTTTCTTCCAAATAGTAGATTTTTATAGCAGTGGTAATACTGAACCGTCAGTCAGCTAGATGACAATATTAATTTGACAGAGAACACAAAAGTCAAATTGATTTAAGTTGTCAACTTGACAGAAAACGGTACGTTTAGTTAAAAGTTGTGGGTATTACAAAAATATTTTTTGTTTAAATATGTCGGACACAGATTTTAACACTGATTTAATCTTAGATTGGGTACTATTTTAGAAAATGTTTTTAGTTCACAACAAATAATAAACACTTATCTCCAAGCTAAACACAACTGACACTTCGATTGTTCACTTTTATTTGGTTTTTATCAATATTTTTTGCAAGAGCTAGCAAACGTGACGTGAACGAACGAACGAACCTTTTTGTATATTATATATATATAACCTTTGTGTCTATCTTTTAGCTAAATTTATATTATATCATGAGATAAGTGTGGTGGATATTTTATTATCTGTGGATGTCGGGGGGACGTTGAGGTGGCAGTTATAAAAGTATGTACGTGTCGTTCAAAGTAGACGTCTTATACGTAGAGATGTGAACTGTCAGAGAACCCGCGCAAGATTGATCCCTGCTTCTATTTTTTTCTCGAACTGACTATGCTATTGACCTGGCAAGGTCTTAACAGCTTCACCGGGCTACTCCCCGCTTCGTTTTCGCTACGCCTTTTATAAGCAGTACAAATACTTTTTGATGAGAGAACAGTCATTTGTATCAACATATGCTATACTACTGAACAATACAAAATTGTTTTTTTTTTATTGTTGTTTTATAGGTTTTATATAGCGTTTCACCAAATTGACAATAATTTGATGTTAAATGACAAATTTGGTCTGTGATGGGAAACACGCTAAACCTAAAGGGACTTGGTGTGTTCCGGCAGCTGAACTTGATGATTGGAGATAGATTTTCAACTTTTTTTTTTTTTTATAGTAGCACGCCAAAGTGACTGCACTGTGCCTGATGGTAAGCATAGTACAATCCAAAAACAATGGCGACCACCGAGTGACATACTGTCAATCGCCGGTCGCCACTGTCATGCCGGCCTGCAAAAAGCTGGATATGCACAGGCTGATCCCGAAACGCGACCCGCAAAAGCGAATCACTATGACGGGCTTTTTCGCCATATACATGGTGGTTGCGACCCAGTCAGGCTGTAAAACCCTACCACCCCGCTTTCGCCATTGCCTCGTTCGTTATTCAGCAGGGTGCACCACGTGCAGGTGAGGTTGGCTTGGATGTCTCAAGTGTTAAATGTTATTTGACACCCCTTACACCCCAACTTCAGAGTAGTAGGTAGCCAGGCCCCACCACCATGCAATGGTTTCATCATGTTTTCCTTCACTGAAAGCTCTGACTCAGTTGCAAAAATTCGAACCTACTTCCATCAACACGGTGTCCAGACACGCTATCAAGTAAGGCATCATCCCTTCAAAATAAAATAAAAATTAGTATATTCATCTCAATTGAAGAAAGATTGACGAGGCTTTTACTAACAGGGGTCATAAAAAAAAAAAACATAACACTAATACAACTAACATTAATACTAACCATATAACTCAAACAATTTAAAAATTAAGATACATTTGTATAGGCAATTAAATCTAAATAAAAAATATTCATCTCAATTAGTACCACTTCCATGCAACACTCCCGTTAATTTTATATGTTTCAAATGTCAATAGCATTTCTAGATAAAAATCTTAATACCTAGGTGTTAAATATCTATATAGGTATGTAGGAAATAACACTTGTTTAGTTATGTTTAGTATGAAACTAAATGACTGTGCAAGATTGTATCCATACTTAAATATTATTTTCATAATTCATGACTACTCCTGATAGTTATATATACTCATAAATTATCTTATAATAAATGCTTGATAAGTATGACACAGCGATTTTTCGACAACAAAAACTGCATTGAAACTATTATATGATAAAGCCTAAATAAGATTAAGTGTAAAAAACATTACACATGTTTAGGCATGAGTTGGCAACTAATATTTATTATCACATAGTACTTAAAATGTATGCTTGGAAAATGAATAGAACATGTCTTATGATAAGTTTTTATTTTATTTAAGAAGGCAGCTAACTATCTAAAGGAAGAAATAGCAACAATAGCTAATAATCTGCTTCATAGAACAAGTAACAGTTATTACAAAGAATCATAGGAAGTGTAATTCAATCTAGTAGTATTACCCAAACTTGGTAAAGTAGAAAATAACTTGATTTATTTTTTATTATATAGAAAATTCTTAGCACAACTAAGTGGCTTTAAATTATGATAAGTATTATGCCACCAAAAATAATAAACTGCAGGCTACTAGCTTCCTGGAATACACTGACTGATACCGAAACAAGACAAACTAAAATACAGTCACTGTGGAAGAATCAACACCATCTAGTATGAGATCCCATTGAAGCCATTTAATTATTGAATACTCCTTGCCCGTCCCACTTTCCATAGATATGGGCCCATTCAAGTATGTAAGCACTGATGTGGGTGGGGTGAAGTTCTTGATTTGCTTATATTTGATGACATAGGGGATGGGCTGTCTGAGTGGTGATTATGTCAGCAATATTTATTTATTTAAACAATACCAAATACCAATACCAATAAACTAAATGTTTACATAAGCATGGAAAGAGGGGGATAAGAATATTACTTACTTTTGATGAACAGGGAGGGTGTCGTCCGAAATTACAAAAATACTACTTGAATTAATGGCCTCTATACCAATATAAAAATGAGACCAAATCTTCCCATTACAGTATTACCCGATAATCAAATAAAATAGCAACTAAATAATTGATCGTCAATATGTCTATTCCATAAAATAAAAATAGTAAAATATAAAAGGATATAAATAATTTAACCTCAGTATTCTATGTTCTAATGAATATTATAAATACAAATATGACTGTATTTGTTTGTTCAACCTTCATAACTTAAATACAAAACCAATCATTATGAAAGTTTGTATACACATTTTCAGAGATACAGAAAAGGTATATAGTAACTTACATTCAAAAAGTATTGTTTCAAAAAGGTAGGTCAAATTTACATTGGTGGGGGTGACATTACAGTGTTATTATAAAATAGAACAACAATAAAAATATAGCTTATGTTTACTCACCTAATGTTTTATATTTTCTTATGATACATGACACAGCAGGTGTGGACAGAATCCCATTTTTACCAACAAGGAGTTTTGCTACCTAAAAGAGGAAATACTTTTTTACAAATTAAATAATCCAAAATGATTATAGTGATATGGTAGCCATTAATACAATATCAGTTCTAGTTGTATTAGTTTGGCTTAGTGAAGATACATCATCTTGATTGTAATTATTTTACTGTGAAATGACCATGTTTAATGAAATATATATTTCATTAAATATATACAGACACAAGAAATAATAACCAAACAATTAAGTAACTCTTTAGAACTGTAATTCTGTGTATTTATATATTTATTTAGTGATCAACCAAATGATTATTTATTCTTTTCATGCGGCACAAAAATGCGTTACGTATTTTCTCATTGAAATGTTTTAAAAAGTGTGGAACTTATTAATAATATAAATAAAACAGATTGCAATTTATCATACTTAAGATTTTTGTATATATAAAATAAATGTTTATCATTTGATTCTGACTGTATAATAAATTAAAATTAACTTACCCCATTCGCGGCTGATATTTTAATAATTTTTTTAACCACTTCTTTCACTAAATATCTACCGTCGCCGCCGACTACTAACGTAGATCCCTCTAAGCTATCCTTGTTAGCGTCCAAAATACTCTGAATGAAGTTTTCTGTATAGTTTTCTTGAAGAAAAACTTTGACTTTCTTTCGCAAACCACTGGTGCCCGGTTTTTGACCCTCGTAAGGTGTCGTACTCACTGTAATTACGCTCGACATTTTTTTATGAATGAAAGAAACTTCTAGCTGTTGGCGCGTGTTATCGGACTGAGTTGTTAAAAATAAATAGTTTTATTTATCGTGTTTCTTTGAGGTCATCGAGATCGCGGAATCGTGCGGTCAGGGAACGATTGTCAATAAAAACGTCAACACAATGTCAACCAAGGTCAGAAATGTCAAAAGAATTGTATTACAGATGCGTTCACGATCGTAAGCTTTTAGATTTTTTTTATATTTCCTTCGATCAACAGTAACTAGATAAAAGGTTGCCACGTACAAAATCGTAGCTAACTGCTGTCCGCGTAAATATATACTTATGTAGCTATTTGTTTACTAAGAAACGGAGAAAAAAAGTTTTTAAATCGTTTTAAGTTCAACCTTATTACAAACATGACACCTAGTAATAAATCAAATCATAAATGTTTAAAATATTTTCTAATACTTACGATAAAACGAGCAAAAGCAATAAATTATTCCAGTTACTTACAAATGAAAAGACAACATAAGCAACATTTAGTGTGAATTCAACCTTAACGCTCAATTAATAAAGTACTTTTTTTCGTTATTGTGCGTGTCTGTGCGTGGTTGGCGAGCCTTGAACAAACATTTGTACCACAGGTTTAAGATCGGCAATTTTGTTCCAAATTTGATATTATTTCTTAGTTTGAAACTTAAAATATAACTTATCCAACATGTATTTAGCGAAAGTAAGATACTCCGGCCGTTAAATTGCTTTTTCGGGTATTATTTATGCATATTTTGAATACACTGAAGCATTGTGAAATATACTTACATTGGCTGTGTTTTAAACAAAATAAAAGCTCACATTTCAAGTGAGTTATTGTTGATCGAAGAATATCTCCAAAAAAATAAAGTAGCGTTTAGAAATATTATTCTACATTAGGGATTGCTCAGTGCTCGATTATTTTTATTATACGTATGCTATGAGACTCAATAACAATAAAATATTGACAGTATTATTTAAGGTAAATGTAGCTTTCTTTAATGGGTTATAATACATAAAAAGGTTTTCAGAATTGAAAAGATAGCTTAAGATGTTAAATCTTCTACGAACAAACACTGTTTCTTCACTTTAATATCACACACTAAAGTACACACACATTTTACACACAATCCATCCATACCTTTTTCAGTCTCCCTCTACTCTTATATCCATCGACCATCATACTCAAAGCTTTACTAATTACATGGTCTTCATCTCTTCTCATGACATGCCCATACCATGCTAACCTATTACTCCTTAACTTCTCTGTCACTGGTGTTATTTTCAAACTTCCTCTGATATATTCATTCCTAATCTTATCCATTCTAGTTACACCACACATCCACCAACATACGTCCAGACTAGTTGTTTGTTATATTTTGGCTAATTTAACAAAGACTTTATGTATTATTTTGGTGTTTAGGGTATATTAGGTCTTTACCTATGAAATTGCCGTTTTCTATGATAAAATTTAAACGAATATTTTTCATGTAGTTTTTATTTGTATTAATCGAAGTAATCACCCATGCAATCAATGCATCTTTGCCAACGCAGTGGCAGTTTATTGATAATGAATGGCCCTTCTTAAAGAAATCAGCTGGACGGGAGGCAACAAATTCTTCAAAAGCATTTTGTACTGCCTCTCGGGTATTGAATTTTTTTCCCGCCAAGGAGTTATCCAAATTCTGGGAAAAGTAGTAGTCTGTAGGCGCAAGGCCTGGTGAGTAGGGCGGATGACGGAGAACTTCCAACCCCAGTTCTTGCAGCTTGGAGACCGTCTGCTGTGCAGTATAAAGTCGCGCGTTGTCGTGCAGGAGAGCGGAGACGAGCGATTGACCAATGCTGGTTGGAGATGTGCCAGCTTCTCCATCATTTTGTTCAGTTCTTCACAGTACACATCTGCAGTAATGCTCACCCCGTTTGGTAAGAAGCTGTGATGAATCGCACCGGCGCTAAACCATCAGACAGTGACCATCTCTTTTCTAGGGGTAAGTTTTCGTTTAGGGCATTGTTTAGGTGCTGAACCAAGATCCAACCAACTTGCTGAGCGATTGCGGTTATCAAACAGAATCCATTTTTCATCGCAGATAACAATGCGGTTCAAAATTCCTTCATTTCTTGTGTCTGTTGAGCAGTGCAAGGCACGTCTCGACGCGTACTTCGCGCTGGCGATCATTGAGTTCGTGGGGCACCCATTTGTCAAGCTTTTTTACCTTGCCAATTTGACGCAAATGGACCAATATTGTTTTGACGCTAACGTCGAAAGCTGCTGCTAATTCAGCCGTAGATTGTCTATCATCAGCTTCCACAATCGCCTTTAATTCGTCATTGTCGACCAAAGTCTTCGGACGACCGCGAGGTTCATTTTTCAGGTCGAAATTCCCAGAACGGAGCGAGCAAACCAATAACAGGTGGTGCGTTGGTTTGTAGTGTTAGCTCCGTAAACGTCGTTGATGTTGCGTGCCGCTTGTGCCGCGTTGCTGCCACGACGGTATTCATATTCCATAATTACTCGAATTTTTAACGTATCCATGATGACAAAAAAGATTGAAATGCGATGAAAATGTAACACTAATCAATAAACAAATGACTACTTTTGGAAAAAGAATTCCATGTTTTTAAAATAAAATTAATTTGACATTAGAATTCATAGTCAAACAAAAATTATTTTGTTTTGAAATGGACATTACTGCAGAACGGCAATTTCATAGGTAAAGACCTATTATATACGCGATAAACTTTCATGGAAATCCGTTCAGTAATTTATATGTGAAAGAGTAACAGATGTCCACCCACACAAACTCTCTCATTAAAAATATTATTTATAAATTGTACAATATGCATTTGGGTTAATTTATAGCACTAAAAATAAAATAATACTTTATTAAAATACAAAACTTTATTGGCATAATATATGTTTTAATATTGCATAACAGATTACTTAATAACTAGGTTCACAAAACTCTCAAGCCCTAATATTTTTATTACAAAATAAGTAACAACATTTGTTTTAAATCTATGCTTTTACTTTACAAGCCATCACAGATCCATTAAACTCTTTTTCAAGATATTTTGCTACGGCGAGACAAAGTACATCGTTGTAGGGGCCCGCCACCACCTGAATTCCAATTGGGAGGCCTTGGCTGTCCGTGCCGAGTGGTACCTGATAATAAATATATTATCAATTGTATTAATGTAATCCTATTAAGAATGAAACATTCATCCATTTAAAATGAAATCTTCTGTCGCTCAACAACACGCAGAATACAAGTTTCCAGGTTAAAAAGAGATGGTCTTTGAATTTCTAGAGACGTATATTAATAAAAGATTATTGACTCGACAAAATTGTTGCTTAAAATTGTATACCGAACTATCAAGTAAAATCAGGTTATCAGATATATGGGTGTCTGTGAGTTATTTGGGCACAATAAAAAAGTAGCACAAAGCAATAACTCATAAGTTGTAAAAAGTAAAAATTAAAAAGTATGGCGTTGGAAAATAATAATTACTTCGGAAGGAAGTCATAAGTATATTTAATAGCTATATTATAAATCTTATTTCTAAAGGGAATGTTATGTCCACGTCTTTATGATATTCATATTGTAATTAATTAATATTTTAATTATACACTTGACACAATTTATATAGTAATTTCGTTTAAAGATTTTGAGATACGATTAATACTACAATTATTTTATAAATATATTTTAGAAAACTAATTATATATTTGTCTCAGAAAATTATAACGAATTTAAAAATAGTTTAAAATAATCTATTATATAATTATTATACAATAGGTACCCGCCGTTTCATTTTGTACATCGAGAATTAGAGTGAGACATCCAGCTGAGGTCGGCTTGCTTCGTTGTTGTAAAGCATTCTCTCTATCGCACAACGCAATAACGCGATGGACAAAGATAGCGCTAGACGAAATCAAACTTAGACAATTATATAATAAAGGTCTTCTCTCCAACTTGCTATTCTTGTAGTCCGGTGAAGCTGTAGAGGCCTCCAAAAAGGCCAATAGCATAGTCAGTTCGAGAAAAAAAAAACTTGCTATTCTTGCTAACTGTATTGATGTTGTATATTGCTTTTTAAATACTATATTTTATTGATAGATAACTCCGGATATTGTAACAAGTAAGCATATTATATATACCTGCGTCGCCGGGCATTTGAGAGCATTGACAATGGCGAAATATGCGAAGTTGAAGGGGCGAAATAAACAGGAGTAATGATAAGGTGCAGTTTGTGGCGCGCTTGGGAACAGCAGTACACCGTTATCTCCAAGTTTGGTCTGAAATAAATGTACTTATGTTTTTTAAATATTACACGGCAAAGGGTTTTATAACATCCTGTGACAGAAAATTATTCATTCATTCTTTGTAATTCTACATGATCTTTTAACATCGTATGAAAGAAACATATTCATTCATTCATTCTTCTTAATTCTAGATCATCCTTTAGCATCCTTTGGAAGTAAATCATTCATTCATTCTTTTTAATTCTACATCATTTATAGATAATTTTATAGCGTCATATGGACGACGATTATTCGTTAATTCTTCTTATTTTAGATTGTTTTATAGCGTTCTAACAAATAGAATTAGAAATTAATTAATTCCAACCAATCCTTTATTCTATGCACAGCGTAATATAGAAAGAAAACTGCAGTATGAGTGAAATCTTAAAAGTGATGAATCTGTGATTATCAAGCTAGAATCGAACCAAAAAAGTCAGTTAAGTGGCCGTGTAGGGGTGGTCCTCGTGGCCCTATCTCTCACAACACTAGTATAGTAGTTTGAGAGACAGGGAAGTCCAGCCATTAGGCTGGGTCTGCCGTTAGGGTGACGCTATTAAAGATGGTGAATGGAATATACCATAAGGTTTTAGGCAGCAAAAATCTCATACAGCCCTCTTGTTTTCTCGAAAAGGATAGTACCCATGAGTTTCTAGACTTTAAAAAAAAATTGTCGAAATAATTTGGCACTGCAACCACATCTGATTACCTTGTGGGGCCGCATTGCGTTACGCATTATCTTGTTCAACCACGTTCATATCAGAGAGTGGTTGGTAGCACTTGTGGCTAACAACGAACCGATAAGAATATAACAATTTTTTATATAAATATAATAATTTTCAATATAAATACGTGTACTTTTAAAAATATATTTTTATATTATACGATTGACGACATAAGACTGTATTAAGCTGTCAGGTTTCGGGTAAGGTTAACACACTTAAGCAAAAAGAGTTTTTATAAATAAAAATAAAATATATCAAAGTAAAGTCTATATTTAATTAGGTATTAGTTGAAACATAAGATTAAGGGAATCTTGTTTGGTCTTATTAACGAACTTCCAAGAAGTAAATTATAGAAATATCGAATTATGTGAAATAAAATATTTTCACGTATTTTTCTGTTCACGTAGAATAAAGTGTATACTTGCTGATAAAACGTGCAATAATTTATTCTAATTTTTTTATGGAGACCTGATCTCTATATGGAAATACATATTTATACCTAAATCTGTGTTCTGCGTATTCATATATTGGAACATTAAATGGGTATTTTTATTTTATTTAATAAGTGGCAAACGAACAGGTGGGTCACCTGATGTTAAGTGATCACCACCGTCCATGGACACCAACAACACCAGAGGAGTCGCAAGTGCGTTTGCCATCCTTTGGGGGAAGGGTTAGGGGAGGGAGTGGAAGAGGAGCGAGGAGAGGGGAGAGGAGGTGGCCCTCCGGCGCTCTCACTAACCGAACGAAACGCAACAATGCAAGCACTGTTAGTTCACGTCGGTGTTTCTGTGAGAGGGTGGTACTACCCCGGACGAGCCGACCCATTCATGCTGAAACCAGTAACAGCTTCAGCGTGGCTCTACCACCATTAAAATTGTATTTATAAATAGTAAATAGTATTTATAAAAACTTGTCAAAAAGTACTATTTGTCGGTCTAACGTTACGCTTATAAATGTGTATGTATGTATTACTATACTTTATTTTATTTAATAATTATATATTATTAACTAGCTCAGCCCGCGACTCCGCCCGCGTGCAACCTAATGTAAAAAAACAGTGAGTAAAACAAATAAAATCATCTGAACATATTAAACCCATTTACTTATATACTATTCTCTCATACTTGAAAAAATGAACATGTTATATGAACGATTAAAATTGGGTTTAGCTCGTTTTGAAATATATCGACACAATTGTAAACTTACAAATAAGTCTTCCTTCAAGTCTTTAGTGAGTTTCTCGGCCCACTCCGAATCGATTTTCGGCAGAACTTGCATCTCTAATAGACGAATGATGCTGAACAGACAATGATTGCTGAGACCACATATCTGTAATACAAATACATTAATTATCTCTCTTCGTTTTATTAGGAAATTTTAGCATTTTAGCAATTACAATTAAAAACGTTGTGCAGTTCATACGCGGTAGAAGTGAAACTTAATATTCTGATTAATCTTTAAGAGTATGAGATGATATATATATATATATATATATATACCGGTAATAGTTTTTTGGGAAATAGTGTTAGATTTTACAACAAAGTCCCAAGGGATATTAGCGATTTGCCGGATTGCGAATTTAAGCGCCATGTCAAGCGGGTTTTAGTGTCAAAAGGCTATTATAGAGTGGATCAATATGTGAACGATGGTGATGTCTGGAATTGACTCATCTCTGTGCATCCATTACAAACGATTGTGACATTTACTATTGTATATAATATATTATTATTGTAAATATCATATATATTTGTTAAAAAGATAAACCAAATCGAGTTCTCGATGACTGGGTGGGTTTCCGAACCGGTGGTAGTTTTGACGTTCATGAGTGCCTTCTTAGGGCCGAAATTGAATAAAGTGATTTTGATTTTTATTAATAATACATAATACACAATAATTTTTAAAAGTGCGCGATAGTCACTACGATTCAACAGACTGTCCTATAGATTTCAACATTTCTCTCTATCTTTGTATATATTTCGAGAACATTAAGAATATACCATCTCATTCTCTCACAATAGTATACTCGTGGTGACCGGTGGAATATGATTTCGATGTCCGCAGGTTCGAACCCCGGCATGTACTAACGAATTTTTCGAAATTCGCGTACATTTATTAATTTAATTGGTAAGAGTATCGGCTGACGGTGAAGGAAAACATGGTGAGGAAACCTGAACCTGAGAAATGTTCTTGTAGTACTACTGTATGTGGGAAAACAGAACTGTGGATTTCTCAGTGACCAATACTGTCGTGGGTTGGCGTGGTGATTATTCCCATACGAGAAGAGGTCTATGGCTCTGCAGTGGGGTCTCTTACAGGCTGATGGTGATGATTCTCTCGCAGCCTAAAAACCTATATATACAGTATAGCTATCTATATATATTTCATAAAATCCATTTCACATCGTTCCAAAAGAAGTTTCAGTTTAAAATCATAAATGTAAAATAAATTAAAAAAGAATAATAGACAGGGAACTGAAACAATCTAGACAACATTCTGAAAGAGGCTAAACTAGGTCTTTCCAGAATTTCGTGATAAGCACACACACTCCCGATGCTAATGTTAACCCCTCGGCTTCCGAATTAAAAAAGTCAAAATAGCAGACTATGTTTTTAAATTTCGAGCCAATTTGTCTATTGGCCAGTGCATCATCTACATTTGGAGTTTTTGGAGGAATCTTAGTCTGTCATATTTGGCTTTTATATTTTATTCATAATCTTGTGTTACTTGAGTCTATATTTTGTAATATTGGTGGAATTTTACGTAATATAGTTTGATTATTCTACAATGTAAAGTGGATGGGAAATAATATCACGGAGTATGGATTCTAAGACGCCACAAACTCCCTGGAAAGTTGTAACAAGAAGGCCATCATCTTGTTGGAACATTAGTACTATCACAAAACACTTGTAATAAGATTTGTTGCCAAATCAATACATATTATAAAACAAAGTCTCTCTGTCTGTTTGTCTATTTGCAATAAACTCAAAAACTACTGAACGGATTTTCATGCTCTTTTCACCAGTAGATAAAGTGATTCATGAGGAAAGTTTGGGTATATAATTTGATAGATTTATAGGTTTAAAAAGTAAACTCAATCTGATTTAACGAGATATAATTCATAGAACATTTAGTGAGCACAATCCAATGACGCAGTAAAATATGGAAGGGCAAAAACAAAATTGACATTGACAGTAGACTAGTGACATTAATGACAGTACATTATTAGAGACCCAGTTCTATAATATTAGCAGAGTATGCCACAAACGATCATTATTGGTGACCTACTTTATTTATAGCATTGTGTTTATATATGTAGCTCTAACATATTTTGTAGTTTTTTTTTTATTATCAGGGCGGGACAACGTCTGCCGGGCCCATTAGTATAAAATAAAAAACGATCACCTTTTTAATGAGTTCGATAAATCCGTTCGCATCGCCTGTGTTATTGGTGTATAAGCACGCAGTATTATCAGGTTCCTTCGTCATCCAATACTTCCAAAGGGTATACATATAGTTGAATCCCTCGTGTTTGTACGGTTCTGGTGCATTAGCAGAGTCGGTCACCTCTTGACTTATCTTCGAAATTACCCTGTGAATGGTTTTTTTGAAGTGAAAACTTCCTTAGACGCTTTAAGCGTTATTTTTAGCAGGAGATAAATTTATAAGTTCGCGTCATGATATGCTACGTAAGCGTGACCGACCGTATTGCGTTTGCGCGGCTTGCGTCAGACTAGCGCCGCGCAGTATAATGGCTTGTGTACATATAATGTTGATATTTTGCAGTTCATCATACGTTTGTATGATTAATAGACTTTATAAAAATGCATATAATTATTGCTCCGAGTGCCAATAGATATGAAAACAACACTAATGTTAATAATTTCAATAAACAATTTCTAAAATTTAAATATTGACGTTCAGACTATAGTAAATTTAAAGTTATTTAATCGTTTTGAGTTTTTTTCACTTATGTCGGCAGTCCGACTGCCTCAACTTTTTTTATTGTAGCACGGCAAAGTGACTGCACTATGCCTCATAGTAAGCGATACGGTATGGTATTATAAATCTTTTTAGGCTGGTATACCTAACCAAAGTAGTTGTAAACGTAATTTTGTTTATTATTAGTTGCCACTGAATCAGTTGAGAAAGCGATTTCCCCGATCTATTATGTGTTGTCGTTCACAAATTACGTGGCACGAATTTGGAGGGCACACCAGTCTCCCTTCTTGTCGCAGGTGGTACCACATTTGTGTAGTCACATTTCGAAATGAAGGTAGTCCAGTTTTATGTTTTTATAAGTTTTTAAAGTATTTTATACAATAATATTTGAAAATTATAAAAAAAAGTGCGTGCGTACAAAGTACACATGTCAGAAGTAAAACTTCTTTGGCGAACTAATTTATAAGTCTTGTTTATATTTATACAAATAAAAAAAAAAAAAAATTGAAAAAAAAATGGAAAAATCTGCGTTTACTGCAAATGACGTCACTTCCGTTGCATATCTGCGTGACGTTACATCTGTAAAAAATTTACCCTCATGCACCTAAAGAAGTTTCACTTCAAAAAATTAAAACTTATAAACCACAAAATTTGGACTTCCCAGAATAAATTAAAGGAGATATGAAGGAGAAAAATTAGAGAAGAACCATTAAAAAAAAATATAACGACTTATTTATACACTATTCCCCTGGTATGACGTCACATAAACACCTATATAAAAAAAAAACATAAAGAAATTTCAGATTTAATAATTACTAGATTAATATAGCCTTTCCAAAATTATTTATATATTTCCATTGAAAAGCTTTTTGATGTGAAAACTGCTTTATCCCAATTGTGCGGTATTGATGGCTAATAAATACCGGCCGTATTGCGCTTGCGACAGACTAGCGATACTCACTATAGGGGTCTGTGTGCAATGTACATGTAATATTGATACTTTGCAGCATACTTTTAATTGATTAATGTACTTTATAAAGATGTACATAATTATATCTGCAAGTGCCAATAGATATGAAAATCACACTAATGTTATTGTTCACGCTTCAAATCAAGACGGCGACACCCGGAGCGTGGCATCTACGCGAACGACCCAATCAGGTGTTAGCACCCGCCTCCGGTGCCGCTGCATCACATTCAAGAGACCACAACACGACCGGAACATTGATATTAGCGCCACCATATTATAAATATACATCGACACTAGCGCCAACATATTAAAGATACATAAATAAGAATTATTAATATTATATAGATTTTAATAGGACTTAAATAAGAATGGATATCATTATATAGAATTGAATCATTAGTTTGATTATTATTAATAATAGTATATTCATTGACTTCATAGTTCGGCCATGAAAGGCAAGATGTCGCTGATCTACATGTCGACACAGATTAGTCAACACATTTGAGATACATAAATAAGGATAATTATATAAAACTGTTCTACAGCTTAAATAACATTAATTTGTTCATACTTTATTATTTATGTGTTACTTAAACTATTTTGCGCAATTAAGTATAAATAGTAATCGCTTTGACTTATATAGATGGGCCTTTAAAAGGCAAGATGTCTGTGATATCTAGGCACTTCTTATATAACAAGTATTGTAAGGCGAAGCTCTGGCCAAATAAATAGTGACACTATCTACGGAGTATTTATTGCCATTCCTGACTGCATCGACACTATACGTGATTAGTGTAACACAGGACAAAGCTCTGAGTCCGTTACAATTAACAGTCCTTTGAAAAAGGGAGAATAAACGCTATCACGAGACTACGCACGTATTTTTATTTTACTAAGCCGACATATGTTGCCTGTAAAGGCGCAAAGAGTTATAAATTTCAATAAACAAATTCTGAAATTTAAATATTGTCATTCGCACTATAATAAATTTAAAGTTATTTAATCGTTTTGAGTTTTCACTCCTGTCGCCAGTTCTTATGACTGTATCGCATTCTAATTTTTGTAAAATCAACAATAAATCATTTTAAATTTACGTATTCGTTTCTGAGTTTTCATACTTTAGATTTATATATAATATGTGAACTCATGAAGCTTATACCCGTATTCCTCAATTTAGTTAACGTTCTCCTATTTATTAAGGTATGACATAATTTATTGACGGGCCCGATAAATTAACTTGGATTTTAAATTAGATTGTTTACCTCTTCATGGCATTTTTCAGATCATATCGCATAGAACTGACTGCATAGTCTCTGCTAGATTCCATGTAATAGAACTTGATGTCCTTCATCTCGACTTTCCTATCCAGTTTCAGTTGGTCCGCTTTATCGCCGGCGATAACTTTTGTTAGTGGTGCTAAATCTTCAACTTGTTTAGTTATGAAACCGAGAGAAAACATCGATTCCTCATCCCCTTCGCGGAAGAATACTCCTGTAATTAAAGTCTCAGTTACAACTTTATGTATTCTAGCTGATACCCACCCCTTAGGTTATGAATTAAATAAAAAATAATAATTTAACCAAGTATCATCGATTCAAATAAAGAGAATATGTTGACGAGAAGTGATTGAAAATCAAATAAGCAGTGTTTCACCCACAGGTTGAGTATTTTCTTTAAATCTATATGGGACCACTTTTTTTTTACATGGGGAAATCCTACTGGATACACCACCCTCTCGGGGGAGAGAGTGGGTTATGTCCGACTCGCACGGACTAAAACCCCATGATCTAAAATCTAAAAAATAAGTGTAAGTTTCTATGAAAAATACCCCATCGAATGTTCATAGTCATATGTTTTGACCTTTAGTTGATTAGACGTGATTAAGCTTCATAGGGACTGTATTTTCTTTATACAAACTGATAGCTTAGACAGTAAAAATATTTATGGAGGATAAACTACACTCGATTCACGTTCTAAATCAATAAAAAAAAACTTAATATGTGACCTAATTATCTAGAGAAATACAAAAATGATACGCAATCCTCTATGCGTTTTATGTTAAAGCACAGTGACCGTCGGGTGACTTCACTTTCACTTGAAAGTAACCGGCATGAACAAAACAAAAGAGTTTATGATCCGTTTTAGTATCGAAATTTATTAACTACGGGTCGCCCCTTGCAGCTTTCGGCACCGGTCATTGCACCTAGGCTTATTACGTTTGTGTTTATACTTTTGAAAGTCTTAGAACAATATTTTACTTACTTTATCTTTGTTGTTTATTGGTATTTGTTTTGATATTATTATTTTATTTGTTAAATGTGACCATGAACTATTATAACCTAACACTATACCAGTATATATACTAAAGGGGGGTGAGGAAGTCTTTGATTTGATGGGGGTCTGGATATGTAAGGCTCGCGGTCTTTTCCACTGGGATACCATCGCCCTAGTTACGAACCACTATAAATGAATTCCTCTGTAGGTTATAAATTCCTTATTTCTAAACTCTAGATTCTTTCCAGATCCCAAGACTCCTAGATAAAATATAATTATGAAACGAATTCAAAATATTCCGTTGTATCTTCTACATACAAATCAATAACCTACCTCTCATATTTGTGGTACCAGCAGTTGGATGATGGCCGAACATACCGCAGTAGAAGGCCGGCATCCGCGTTGACCCTCCTAAATCGGAACCTGTGAAAGGTATAAAACAATATATTGTTACCGTTAACCTAGTGCTTATTCATACATATAAAAGAACTAGCGGTCCTGGCGGACGTTGTCCTGTTCTAATAAAAAAAAAGAAGTGTGTGTATACTTATATCAGTACACGCGTTAGAAGTTATACTTCTTTGACGTAGCAACATAAAAATCTTTTCAAAAATTGTATCATTCGCCGTATTCTACGTTTGTAGAAAAAACGACACTAACAATAGAAAAAGTTGACTTCAGGGTGTCGGTTTTTCGTGACGGTGTGCGCGCTCATCGTAGAAATTATTCTCATCATTTTTCCCTAACGCGCCATAAGAAGTATAACTTCAAAAAACGTAGACAAATTATATACCTAACCAGACAGTCAATTATCCTTTTATACGTAGACATATAAAAAGAGTCTAGAGAAGACAACAGTTCTAGTTATATAGATAGATATTGCATGGATGCAATTTACTAATGTAGCGTCATATCTAAACGAGCTGGATCCATTTTTGACGCTTTGACATTTAAAGTTTATAGAGTCATAGAAACTACATAAGTATCTTCAACAAACGCTTTTTAATTACGAGTAATTATCAGTTTGTGATAACTTTTAAGGTATTCTTTGAATTTATATGCAGTAAAAAGCAATTTTAATTTAATGCCGTTGAGCAAATATTTAGAATATTTAATTGAATAAAAATCAAAACTATACATGTCAAAATAACATCACAAATAACCAAGAGAATGTGGTTACGCTCATGCATAATATATTTTGATGTTATCATATCAAAGAACTTACATAAACTGATGGTGGTCGCGTAGGACGCCGTCAAAGCAGCTTCGGCACCACTGGATCCGCCAGGAATTCTACCAGTGTGATGCGGATTTTTCGTAATACCATATACAAGGTTACGGGTTTCTTGCCTAAGGATAATCAGATATAAAAGTGTACATTATGCCAACAATTAATAATACTGTACAATTCTTTACTGTGTATAACAAATCATTAAAGGCATCATTACTTTGCTGTTGGTTATAGAGCTGGTATTATCGCAACGTGTGAACAGGTAAACGTTATGCAACAACTGAAAGGTGTAAGTGGGAGAGTATAATCTTGTTACTCACATACGAAATAACGATACGAGACGAAATATTAATTTCATGATTAAAAATTCGATAAAAAATTTTTTTTATTTATTAAAAAGAAAAAACAAAGAAGTATAATACTTCTAAAAATTATTAAAGAGAAAAAAGAAAATATAGATTTTTATTTATCAACCATTCTTATGAATTAAATTATTAGTTAATTTAGAAAAAATACTTTTAAAATTCATAAAAATGTACTGTGTGCCAACACAATAAAATATTTACTGGATCTGAAGATATTATATTTCCTTTTAATGAAGTTGATCTATATGATGTCAAAAAATAAATAAGGTATTAGAATGTTGGCACCCAAATTGATCATGATATAGCGAGAAACCTGTAACACAGATTTGAGAGGGGCTTTAAATTTAAACAGCCTAAAGACGCTTCCTATTAATGTGTTTCGTGTTCTCCGTCCAATATTAAACTGCAATAATATCATCGACTTCATATAAAAATAGAATTACCAGACGAGTAACTCCGGCAAATTCGAAGCGGCAAGAACTATAGCTCCGGCGTTCTTCAGGCGAACTATAGCCTCGCTGTCCTCAGTGGCTACTTCATTTTGCCTCGACACCAGGCCCATCGTGAGCGGCATGCCTTTTATCGCCTGACTCTCCTTCGTTGTTAGCGGTACCCCTAATAATCATTAGATATTAATATAGAATAGCTTTATGCCTAAGTAGACATTACGATCAAAAACAATAATGAGAGAAAGAAAATAAACGAAATATTTGCGACTCTTTTATGTCTAAAACGTAGTATAAGTTAAAAATAATATTTAACATCTTTCAAGAAACGAGCCCACTTCTTTCTCAAGGGCCGGCAACACATATGTGATTCCTCTCGTGTCGCAGGTGTCTATGGGCGGCGGTGATCACTTACCGTCAGGTGACCCGCATGTCCGTTTGCCAACAATGGTATAAAATATATATATCTTTTGAGAAACGAAGGGGAAAATTGTACTAAACAATTTTGTATCTGCCAATCTGTATACAGATATGATTATCACATTTCTAACCCATAAAAAAGACTGTCTTTAACGAATAAGATAGAGTTGGATAAAGCGCTGGGTACCACCTTGTTTTCATTGTTTAAAAGTTTAGTAGAGTGGAAATAAATATCATAGATATTGTATGTGACATTCGAAATAAAGGAACTTACGATATTACACCTTTGACGCTTAATTTGTATTCCATTTCGCTTCGATATTATTTTCTAAAAGCAGGATAACCTTGCCACGAACAAGACATAACATAATAGGCATAGTAGAGTATTGAAATATATATATATAAGTTAAAGAAACTGGAATTATTAATATAAAACAAATGAAACATATTTTTTCGTTAAAAAAAAGAACAGAGTTTGTTGTAAAAACACACGATAGAAATGAAACTTTTGTATTATAGGAAGACATTTTAAAAATACAACAACGAGCCAACGTCACACGGTGTTCCCAGTCGACCACCCGTCCAAATACTGACCGTGCCCTACGTTGCTTAATTCCGGCGATTTACCCTCACCAGTTTTTGTCACCCAAACGTTATTAAAGTTTAAAGAAACTACGCTTTTATAAGCACTACGCGATGTATGTTTCTCTCCCATGGAGAAATGGGGCAAGCGGTGTAGTACATAAAATATATTAAGATAATAAAAGATGCAGAAGAAGTAGATGGTCGTAACTAGTTTTCAATAATATTTTAATGTACCTATTAATTAAAGTTCTTACATAATGGATAAACATAATATTACTAACCCAAGAATGGTTTTTTATTAGCTTCGTCATCTGATAATCCAGACGCAATAAGAGCATCGACCTGTCTCGCTTCCTCCAATGCGGCATCGTATCGTTCAGCGGCGATAGCGTTAATAATAGGATTCACCTTGACAAAATGTACACGTTGTTATTTACTGCAATATCTCACAAAATTATCCGTTCAAGTATCTACAATTTATTTACGTGACGCACGATATCTGCTTTATATGTATATACAAATATTATTAGCTGACCCGGCCACGCGTTGCAATGGCTCAAACGTTACGTATTTAATTAAAATTGTGATAAAGTATTTCGTATTATGGGTGAATGAGTATTCCCAAAAGTTTGATACAAAAAAAGCGAGGTGACGTAGTAAATAGCTTAACAGAAAACGTGCACCATAAAAATAAATGGAAGTTGAAAAAGAAATTCAGAATTAAAACGTAGCGCCATCTATGTGACAGATGAAACTTATAATTATTAACAATAATCAACATTGACAATCATTTAATTCGTGATAGATATATATTGAGGCCATTCATCGAAATATTCATTCATATTTTTATATATTTAAAAGAAGGTAAAATGAAAACGTAGTTTGTTTGAGGATTAACTACGTTAAAACTACTGAACTGAACATAGGGTTATGATCATTTGATGCGGAATATATCATAGATAGTTTCGGGTTTATTTTTTGGCTCTTCGATTGACCCTCTGCCATTTTTAATGCCAATTAAAGCGGGCGGGAATCAGCTAGTTTTATCTGTAAAATTATTATGAAGAGATAAACTTTGTGAATATGTTAGGTTATCTCTAAAATCATTGATCCGATTGAAAATTCACTGATAGAAAGCTACGTTCAATCCGAGTGTCATAGGTTATATATTATTTTTATTAAGTTTTTTATTATAACTATGTGGGATAACGTGAAAACAGTTTCCCTGTTTCGTGGAAGCTACCTAAGTTTTTTTAAATAGGTTTCTTGTGTGATGTATTTAGTTTTAAGTGAACTTTTCACATTACTAAGTATTTACTAAAACCAATGATATTATAAGTCAAATTTTTACTATTTTTGTCCATTTCAAATCATTTCTGTATCATCCTATTGTTACCACTTAACTGTCGGACATTCATTAACTAAACACTATTATTAACTAAACATTTCTAACAAAAAAGTTAGTTTATGCAGTTTCTCTAACTTTTTGTGTCTTTTTTTCAATTATTATGAATAATTCTATAAAAAAAGTATCTCACTTGACTTTTAAATGCGCCTATATTTTGTTCTTAATTTTAAAAAAAACAGTGCGTGTCATAAATTCACACTATAGGAGTGAAACTTTACAGGGAGATATTTTAATTAAAAAAAAGAAACAAGAAAAATCCAACGTCACGCCATCCCATCCAAGTACCGACTGATCACGTCCGACGTTGCTTAACTTCGGTGATTGGTCGAAAACCGGTGTTTTCAACATTCTACCCGACACAGAGTTTCTCACACCACGTCTCACAAGAAGGTTGCCTATCAGAATTTCAAAATCCACCCATAAGAAGTAGTCCGGTGAAGCTGTAAAGACCTTGCTAGGTCAATAGCGTAGTCAGTTCGAGAAAAAAAAAACCCATAAGAAAATTAACTTCAAAAAATAAGAAATATCACCTCCTTTATCCTCTCGATCACGGCTGTCACGAGATCTTCAGATTTCAATTCCTTATCTTTTATTTTCCTCGCAAGTGTTACGGCGCTCTCTGTTAGGATGGCGTGTTTCCTGCTCAAGTCCGGTATTGGTTCCCTTCTCTTCTCCCAGTATAGGGAGAAGAAAAAATCGATCGCCATGTCGAACAGCAACCTTACGTAGAGGAAGAATATATGCAGCTTCTCACCCATTCTTCACTAAAACAAAAAAATGCACGTTATTATTAGGACGAACAAAATTAATTCTGAAGGAGTTCTATCAGGTGATAATAATTTATATTTTACTAGGGGTCCCGGCGGACGTTATCACGCCCTGATAATAAAAGAAAGCTTGCTAGATATACCTAAACCTTCCTCATGAATCACTTAGTAAATGTACGCGCCTTCCGAAAAAATCGTCGGTACATGTCGGGGTTCGAACCTGTGGACATCGGAATTATATTGATGATAGACAATATGATAACAAAAAAGCCATTACAAATTATATGCCTAAACCCTTCCTTGTGAATTACTTTATCTACTGGTGAAAACCGCATGGAAATCCGTTCAGTAGTTTTTGAGTGACGACTTTGTTTTATAAAATAGTGATAATGATTTAACAAAAAACATGAAATTTCTCACAGTATCATATTTCAAGGTGTTGATTTAATAGCTACATTTTTTCCAGATACCATAAGTTATGCAACATGCCATCTGTTGATGTTTTTTAACTATTTTATTTTTAATTACGATCATGCCCAAATTAAATTATCCTTAATATCGTAAAAAAAACAAGCATACCTACATAATGTGTGTTTATTAAAAATAATGAATTTTAAACCATTTCCTATTTCATTGCTTACTGGAAGAAGTAACATAGAAAAAGTACAATTTATAAAATTAGAAATAGTGATTATTTCAGAATATTTAAATGATAAATAAAATTTTCTTTGTTTTTTTTTTCATTGAAAGCAACTCCGACACAGTTTCTGAACGAAGTATAAAGCCGTGCGAGACCACAATATTTTAGTCATCATCTCCTGTGTCGATATAGCGTTTTAAGTGTAGAAACTTTTGTCTATGGCAAATATATATATTTTTTTTTTATTTCATAGGAGGCAAACGAACAGGTGGGTCACCTGATATTAAGTGATCACCAACGTCCATATACACTTGCAACACCAGGGGAGTCGCAAGTGCGTTGCCAGCCAGTGTTGGGGGGGGGGATAGGTGGAGGGCAGGAGAGGTGGGCCTCCGGCGCTCTCACTAGTTGGGGGAGAGGAAGGGAAGGGGAAAGTGGAAGGGGAAGGGAGATGGGTCTCCGGCTCTCTTACTAACCGAATGAAACGCAACAATGCAAGCACTGTTACTTCACGACAGTTTTCTGTGAGAGGGTGGTACTACCCCGAGCGAGCCGACCCATTCATGCTGAAACCAGTAATAGCTTCATCGTGGTTCTACCACCTACAATTTATTTGCCTGTGGAAACCATTGACACGGTAATATTGGAAGATTGTTTCAACACGATGACGTCGCAAGCAAGACAAATGTAGGCGCGTTTGTAAATATTATTACTCATTAAATAAAAGAATATGAATTACAAGAATATATTTTTTAAATTGTTAAAAGAAAGAAATAAAATTGTTTCACCAATTATGAATACAATTTATTAAATTGCTTTAAAATAAATAAAAATCCATTTTTTTAAATACCTACTTAATGAACTAACAAGTATGTATTTATAAACCGATTTACACTGATTACTCGATACACAGAAATACAAAGAAAATTGTTTCAGTCACAGAGCTAATAAAACAACCAACCAACCAAGAAAAACTTGCGACGCGTCACAGCGGTTTGTGGAACACCAAAATTTATTTTTATTAAGGCTGTTATAACTTTAATCCTTAAAAGAATCGCGAGGAAAGTATAATATTCCTAATACGAATTTAAAACAAGAACATGGAATTACTACGGTCTGTGATACCACAAAAGTGGCAAAAGTAAATATAAAACTTACAAAAATCCGGATAAATTACATCTTATACTCGATTGCGAAAAAACAGCAACCTCTATGAGAATTAAGGATATAATGAATAAAAACCGCATAGGAACGTTCCAATGCTAGCATACCGGTTCGAAAAATCTTAAATGATGATTTTTGAACGTGTAAACAAGTTTAATAATTGATTCTACTAACTTATATTTAAAAATATCAATATTTAAATAATAAATGGAACTGGTTGAAACGATAAGTAATAAGCATATTCAATTTAAAAAGATTACTTACCTAACAGATATAACAAAACAGTGACACCGAATTGGTGAAAAAAATTTATGTTCTAGATATGTTTTTGCTTATTTTCTACTAATAGTTCTACTCTATCTGAGTATACATATATATATATATATACCTATTTATTTATATTATATTTGTTTCAATAACTCGTACTCTAAATCATTGGTATAGATTCCACACACCTAAACATGACTATATCGGAATATTTTAATGCATTCTCTGGCAACTAAATCTACTTAGGCAAGCATCAGACAACGCAGTGCGACATATATGTATTTCTTATTTTTAAAATTCGAGTATATTTATATATATTTTTATATAAAAGGGAATTAAAAAATCATAGCCCAAATTACTAAAAATATGTGTTGAAAATGTTACTTCCGGTTTTGTACATTAAATAAAGCTTTTTCTTTTTCAAATTTTATTTTTAAAAAGTGCTGTTCAATTCGAAAAACTTCCTTTAACAAATCGGAATTATATGGCTTCACTAGAAGCCCATAATTTACAAATAAACATAACAGAAAACCAAATTGTATTTACATTCATAACTACTAGAACTCCAATTAGGCTGAATATGTACGAATTAAATAAGGTCGCCTACTTTTCGTTGTCCGCTTTTATGTAACCTCTAAAATTAAGAACCACTGAAGATTTTATACAAAATTATTGTTTTAATAACGTTAAAATAACGTCTTCAAGAACCGATTTTATCGTTTAATCTAACACCCGTGTTTAGTATTACGAAAAAGAGTGAATTTCTCCACGGTTACGTTTTAACTGGATTGTTTTGCGATGCATAGCGATGCATGAGTTCAATGACCTGACACTTCACAAGTTGTGCACCGCGTTTACTTCACTTAAATCAAAGTAGGTAAATAACCCTCACAATAAAGTATAAAGAGAAAATATTTTAATAAAGTGACACACAGCACTGATTATTCATCATTTCCATCAACTTTCACGAAGAAAATTAATCATATTAAAAAAATGTAAATTTAATGAGCTACTAAATACATATAATTAGTCAGGTGTACGTAGTTTCAAGGTGAGTTAATAAAATTATAATAATTATTCTGTCTTTATACATTTTACTTATAGACAGCGCCATATATGTATAAACAGGTATAAGCAGGAACGTAAAATTTCGATTGAGATAGAAACCAAGTTTTTTTTCTATTGCACATTAGTCTGTGGTTTTATGAATCTATAGAATTATAAGTCTATTGATGAGGAGTTTTTCGCGGGATCTTAATCTGACATGCAGTGGATTTTATATTATATTCATCTCCTTGTGTTATTTGACTCTATATTTTGTAACATTGGTGGTGTTTTACGTTATATAGTTCGGTTATTCTGCAAGTGATCTTATGATCATCTGCAAGTGATATTATGCAAGTGATTGAAGAGCAAACAAGTGAGATGGATGGGAAACAATGAGATGCCACAAAAACTCCAGAGAAAGTTCTAACAAAGGCGCCACCATCTTGTTAGAACATTGAAATTATTACAAGACACTCCAAAATTAGCAATTATGAAATGATATCTGACTTGGCTGCATGATCTAGATACCTTCAACTTTCCCATAGAATGGAAGAAAACAGAAACCATAAGCAAAAGTCTATGGCTGAAACCGCTGAACTAAAACGTTGTTTAAGAAAAACTATTTTAAGAATTTTAGATTTATGTTCGCGAATAATTATTAGTCATTATGGTTTATGGCTCTATATAAATAATTATTTACTTATTAGCGAACTACACGCTAAAACCCCATATGAAATATGCTATAATTTACTAAATATACATATGTGTTGCTAGCTTAACTCGTATGAACAGTTCAGTTCCATTCGCATAGTTGTACTCAAGGCAACAGCCTAAGCCAAAATTCAGCCCCTTTAGGACCCTTGAGCTTGTTGCCATTCAGCTGAGTGCCTTAAGCCCTCGTCCAAAAAGCCCGGTGAAGCTGTAAAAGCCCGCCAGCTTCACGATGGTCCATAAGTTCAACAAAAAGCTGAAAGTATTCTTGCTTGGACAATAAGACATTACATCTACGGATAATACTTAACTATAATAATAATAGCCTTTTATTCCAAAACATAGGGTTACAAGAGGTCCCTAAGTTCGTTGTGCCTTTTGGCATAGGCCTCCTCTAATTCCTTCCAATGGATCCTGTCACTTGTTACTCTCAAGCAGAATGGTCCCGCTGTCTGTTTTAAGTCATCTTCCCATCTCCTGACTTGACGACCCCTGCCTCTTTTACCGTCTCTTGGTTGCCCGAGGGTGACGCTTGCTTGCTCCATTTGTTAATGGGGTGGCGTAGCAAATGTCCAGCCCATCTCCATTTTTTGACGTCTATCCGGGTAAGAATGTCTGTAAGTTTTGTTCTTGTTCTCATGTCTACGTTCCTGGCGCTGTCTTTAATTTTTAACCCCAGCATGCTTTTTTCCATTGCACGTTGGTATTTTGTTAGCCTTTCCCTGTGGTGAAGTGTTGTTGACCAAGATTCACAGCCATAAGTAAGAACTGGTAGAATACAGGTCTCAAATGTTTTCTTTTTTATGTGATTGCCTAGATCCTCACTTTTCACTATTTCCTTCAGTGACCAGTATTTTCTCCATCCTAGAGCAATTCGCCTGTTTATTTCCTCTGTCATTTCATGTGAAGGGGATATTATTTGTCCTAGGTAAATATATTCTTTGCATATTCGATCTTGTTGCCATCTACCATAACGTCTATTTCCCTTGAGTTTGACGTCAATTTTGTTTTACTAGCATTGATTTCCAGACCAACTTCTATACTTATATTTGCTAGGCTCTGCATCATTTGTTCTATTGCTGCTGGATTCTCTTCAAAAAACACCAGATCATCGGCAAATCTTAGGTGGTTTAGGCGAGCTCCATTAATGTTCAAACCTAAGTGGTCCCAGTTTAGCTGTCTAAAGATGTACTCGAGTACGGCATTAAATAGCGTAGGGGAGAGAGGATCGCCTTGGCGTACGCCCTTATTGATAGGAAATGATTCTCCTGTTAATTCTAGTCTAATAGTGGCCTTGCTAGATTTGTATATACACTTAAGTATTTCTATATAGTTAACTATATTCAGTATCAATTTGCTGTATCTTCTGGTTAATGTCAACGTTTTTATTACTGATACTCGATTGATCTTCGTTAGTTAATGGATTACATCATAAAGGTGACGCCATTATAGATGACGTCATACCTTTATATGTCTATTCTTGTCATTGCTCCGAAAAATACGACAAATATGAATTTTAAAAAATCAGAGTGCCTTTTATTTTAATAAAACTAAAGATATTAAAGTTTTAAAAAGTCATTGTACTGTAATAAAACCACAGTACAAAAAACCAAGTAAGCGAATGCGCTGGCAAATTATGTAGGTGTTTTCAAATGTGGATCTGAGTAAATTTCTTTCAAGTTTCATAGACCCGTTAGATAAGTTAGTACCGTATTTTCTATTAAAAGCAACAAGCGACTTGTTTGCATTCTATTAAAGCTGGAAGAAAAACTAACACAAATTTAAAAGGTTTACTCGTAATGAAATTCGCGGGATCGTATTACTTCTATGGAATAAGTGAGATGAATATATTAAAATATATCCATAACACATTCGCATCTTTCTTTATGAAGAAATTACCGTATATATTTATTACTTGGTTAAAATAACATTTAAATCATATATCTGAACTATTTTATGATGATGAAAAAGCGAGGCTCGTTTTTAAAATTCGTTCATAGGCATTTTATGAGATATCTATGATAAGTTTATGAATAAATAATAAACACCACTACGAGTTTTTGGCGGGATTTTGGTCTGTCATGCAGTGGATTTTATTTTTTATTCTTAATCTTGTGTTACTTGACTCTATATTGTGTAAAATTGGTGGTGTTTTATGTAATATAGTTTGTTTATTGTGCATAAGTGAAGTGAATGGAAAATAATACCACGGACCATAAATTCTGAGATGCCATAAAAACTCCATGGAAAATTCTAACAAAATGGTGGCCATTGAAATTATATTAAGAAACTCGTACTATCGATACTCGCTTGACAATGGCAGTAATAGTCTACTAGAAGACTGGTTGCCAAAAATGGAATGGAAGAAGAACATGTAATACTATTAACTACTCGACAATGGCAGTAATAATCTAAAAGATGTTTGCCAAAAATAACGTTAGATAAAAAAACACCACTGCGGGTGTTTTTGGCGGGATTTTGGAATGTCATGTAGTGAATTTTATATTTTATTCTTGTGTTATTTGGTTCTATATTTTGTAATATTGGTGGTGTTTTACATAATATAGTTTGTTATTGTGCACAAGTGAATCGGATGGGGAGTAATACCACGGAGCATGGATCCTGAGTTGCCACAACAACTCCCTGGAAAGTTCTAGCAAGATGGCCACCATCTTGTTAGTTAGTTCAAGAAACTTGTCATATCATTACCTACTCGACAATGGCAGTAATAATTTACTAGAAGATTGGTTGCCAAAGATAAAATAAATCCCGGCAAAACTCTTTCAACGTTGTCATAACCTATAAAATTTTATTTCAAACTACGATAATTATCTATTTTCTGGAGCCCACTTATTAGTACAGAACAAAGTTGCTATTAAAATAATGATCGTGGGATAAAGGATTTTGATTAGGAATATTTATCTATTGTATAGATTCCATTTGTATTTAAAGCAATTCCATCTTTCACAAGACTATATATTACGTGGTCACGAAATACTTTGAAAATATTTAAACATAAAAAAACACTATGAAAACACATAATGTCTACAATTAATATTCCCCACTCAGGTAAACGGACAAAGTCCATCAGTAATTTCGCATAATTTATAGTCACAGGTGTTATTAAAATTTACCACTTACTTTACCATTTTAGATATTATAAGATTTTGAACTCTTTCCTCAGTTTTATTCGAAGTTAAAAATATTTTTAAGTTTTGGCGTTGTATTTGTCATTTTTATCACATTTACTATATCTTAAAGACAGCCAAAGTTAATAGTTATAGTCTGTAAGACTGCTTACATTTCCAAGCTTGATTGCATTGATAAAAATATATATGACGTAATATTTCTTTATATCCATGCTTGATTATGTTAAATACATAATTATTACCGCATAGAAGTAAGTATAGAATATACAAATCAGTAGAGTTTTGAAAAAATATTCCAATAATTTTCTTGTGCATGTATGTTTTGAGTTATTTTCGCAAATTTATGTCTTCTCTAACAGCGTTTGCAAAGGAGTGCAACTAAAATAAAACAAATGTGACTAACAGTCAAGAAAATTTTCATCGACACTTTAAGTACAATAGTCATCATTCTACGAAATCACGATCGGATATATTATAGCGTATTAGCGGGCGCGGCGGACATTGTCCCACCCTTATAACGTAGTCCGGTGAAGCTGTTAAGACCTGCGCCGCGGCCAGACAGCCGCAGCCCCCGAAGCCTCCGCAAACGGCGGATAGTCCACCGAAATCAGAAAACGCTAGTCGTAAAGACGCGATGATTTTCATAATAAAAAGAGCTACTAATATAAAAGGAGAAAACCCAGGATTGGGAAGTCGAGAAGGCATGCATAGCGTACCTGGAGAAAGTGGCTGAAGCGGATGAGGAGTAAACCTCGGTAAAAAATCAACGGTGGGGTGGCGGCGGAGCGGCTTAGCCTTTCCGCTGCCAACCGAACCCAGGGGGGAAGGGGCGGGGGCCCTTGACTCCCATTGCACGGGTTCGGCGGGCTGGGAGGCAGTCTCACAACCGGGCTGTCTCAGTCGTGTGTGGCGTGGGAAACGCCTGCCGCCGGAGGGTGTTGCGGAGCCTGTTCTTGAAGTCGACGAATGGCACCACCCCTGCGTGACTATCAAAGGCTGCTGGTCGGTTCAGCTCAGGCTCTGCCCCGGGGGCCTGACAGTCCATGATGGATTTTCTGTCCACGTTACACGTTAAAAAAAAAAGGTCCGCTATGCCGCAGCCCGGCCACGCAGGTGGCCCGACCATTCACCAACAGGCGACCAAAATGCCACGCCACCGAATCCATCGAATGCAGAAGGCATTAAAGGACACGCCCTTTGTTAAGAGAGGCGGATTGAAGCCACCATTAGAGGACTTGTCCTGGTATGGTCTCCCCGCACGCCCCTGCCGGTGCGCGCGAGATGATTGCAACGACGACTGTTAAGACCTTGCTAGGTCAATAGCGTAGGCAGATCGAAAAAAAAAAACCCACCCTGATAATAAGAAAAATGAGTGCGTGTAACGGTCACACGCGATTGAAGTAAAGCTTCTTTGGAGTAAATGTAAACAAAACTTCCATTTTATTTAATTCGTTACTTATCACAGTAATCTGTTCATACTTTTCTATATTTTATTTACTTTATAACAAAGAGTTGCTAATAATATTTTCTGTGGTATTTAAGTTCCGAATTAGCTTATAAATGGCACTACAGATAATGAAGCTTTGATTTAATTTGTTACTTACATTGAAATTTTTTACTTACATTAATTCTATTGTATGGTTTTTATTGTTATTTAATTTTTTGAAGTGAAACTTTTTTAGAATCGTTGTGATTTCAAACCGGATGCAACGGAAAAACGACAGGTAAGAGACACAAATACAAAAATTAGTGAGCCAGAGCGAGAGAGCAAATGTCGGTGTGTATGTATATTGCACACTGTTTAATACTTGCTTGTATTTGAGCATTTAACGTGTGTTAGTATATGTGAAAAGTACGTGAGCTAATACTACTGTACACTGTATGCGGCTGCGTATTACAGCTTTTTAGTAAGAAATCAGCGTAGTGTGTTGTTATTTAACAGTGTTTATGAGTATTTTTATATCTTGTTGTGCTAAATAATAAATTTATTTTTAAACAAATAAACTTTGTAATTATTTTTATCACCATATTGAAATTATATATAAATCAATTATATATTACGTAACAAAATACTATACAAATATATTGGAAAAGTTACATGGCCCATGAGCGGACCGAACCCACAATCTTCGCGTTATTAGCACGACGCTGTAACCAACTGAGCTAATGGGTCGATATTCAACACGTCCAAATGATTCTAACACATGTCTTTTTCGAATATATTAATCACTTGCAATTAGGGTTTTATGCCAAAAGGCCTTATATATTTTTTTGCGCTTTGAATATAATATAAAATAGATTTTTAATTAATAAAAAAATCATTTTTAAACAAATAAACTATGTAATTATCCTACCCTTGTTATATATATTCATCTCATTCTTTTGTCGATTTACTGAAGTTTCACTTCTATCGTGTTTGAATCGCACACACACTTTTTTTTTAATTTGAATACTTAAAAACCGGATGGTACAGAAACGTGACGCCATATTGACGTAACGGACTTCCGTTGCATTGTCGTCCAGTTACTTCCTAGTCGCGCCTAAAGAAGTTTTACTTCAAAAACCTTGACAAATTATATACTTAAACCTTCCTCCTGGATTACTTTCTCTACTGGTGAAAACCGCATGAAAATCAGTTTAGTAGTTCTTGAGTTTATCGCGAACAGACAGACAGACGTAGCAGTGAACTTTATTTTATAATATACTAGCCGACCCATGCCCACGTCGTTGGGCGGTAATAGGCATTATCAAGCTACAACTTTTCTCTAGAACTCAATAGTATATATCTCAAGGCAGCGTTCGTAAGAAACGTTTTCTTACGTTATTTTTCTCCGACTCCCCAGATATTACCCTCTACAACCTCACAAACTTTACCTCTTTATAATATTAGTATAGATTATAGATAATATAATTAGTTAATAGCCCGCGACTTCGTACGCGTAGTAATAGTTACTACTCTGTGCTAAAGCTGACACACAGCAGAAGCTCTCAAAAAGAAAAAACATCTCGATTTTGAAACATTTTTCATCTGTACTCCGCTCCTATTGGCCTTAGCGTAATAATATAGCCTATAACTATGCTCGATGAATGAGCTATATAACACTGAAAGAATTATTCAAATCGGACCAGTAGTTTCTGAGATTACCCCTTACAACGCCACAACGTCACAAACTCACAACGTCACAAACTTTACCTCTTTATAATATACCTCTTTATAGTATAGATTAATACAGAACTATAGATTAGTATAGGTAGTGATACTGATAAATAAATTCCTACTAAATGTTAGCGTTAACTGTCAATAAAGGTTTGATTGCTAAACTAGAATTAAGAAGAGGAAAGTATCAGAATTATTGGTTTTTAGTTTTCATTAACGTTATAAACTAGTCCGATCTCCCGACTTCGTATACGGAAATACGTATGTATAATTTCGATAAAATACTATTTTTATATATGAATTTCTTCTGTACGTGTGTATGTCACTGGACTCCTCCTAAACGGGTGGACCGATTTTGATGAAATTTTGTATGCGTGTTAGAGTGGATCCGAGAATTGTTTAGTATTCACAATTGGACCCGGTAGGTGGCGATGCGGTTGAATTTTAGATTATTTTTTTAATATCGAGGCAGGACAACGTCAGGCCGGAACCGCTAGTATTATATAAAATACTATTCTCCTATATTTATATACATAAACGTTATAAAACAAAGTCACTATTCGTTTCATTGTGTTCTCATAATTTAACAACAAATCCAACATTTTGATACAGCTTTGATTACAATATAGAAAATTTCGTCCAGAAGGTTGTTGAATCCATGTATGTTATATTTAGATAAAGAATAATAATACATTTTGATGTAGATCAAAATTGCCGTTTACAGCTAAGTTAGTAGGCTTTTTTTTTTCGAACTGACTACGCTATTGACCAAGCAAGGTCAGACTACATGTTAGTAGGCGGTAGAGCCACGCTGAAGCTATTATTGGGGTCTCATAGAAAACCGACGGGTAGTAACAGTGCTTGCATTGTTGCGTTTCGTTCGGTCAGTGAGAACGCCGGAGACCCCCCCCTCTCTTCTCTCCCCCTCCCTCCCTTTCCCTCAAACTCAGGCTGGCATCGCATTTTCGACTCCCCGGGTGTTGTTAGTGTCTATAGACGGTGGTGATCACTTAACATCACGTAACCCACCTGTTCGTTTGCCTACTATGACATAAAAAAAGAATATCTTAGAAAATAACACAGGAAGCTATTATTGGGGTCTCATAGAAAACCGACGGGTAGTAACAGTGCTTGTATTGTTGCGTTTCGTTCGGTCAGAGAGAGCGCCGGAGAACCCCCCACCTCTCTCCTCTCCCCCTCCCTCCCTTTCCCTCAAACGCAGGCTGGCATCACATTTTCGACTCTCCTGGTGTTATCAGAGTCTATGGACGGTGGTGATCACTTAACGATGTTAAGTATGATGCATGTAACCCACCTGTTCGTTTGCCTGCTATGACATAAAAAAGAATATCTTAGAAAAAAACACAGATTTAAAATTGCTTGTGTAGCTTCTGCATATAATACCACATTAGTACATTGTACCCATACGCAGCCAGTGCGGGAAACGCTAGTCAGGATTAAAAAAGGCCGTACTTTGTTTTTCCCATTTTCTAATAATTTCAGTATTACTGACAACCTAGTACTTAAAAGCGTAAAGATATTAAAGCATAGCCTTAATCTTCCCTTACATCCAGTTCTATACCACATTTAAATAGTAAACAATATATAGTCTGTAAACCACATTTAAATTTGTTCAGCGGTTCTGTTCTCAGGTAATATAAGTTTTAGACAGAAAATATACCAATTATATGCTACCAGAGTGCTTCTTTGGACAATAAAAAAGTATCTTATTTTATATTTCGAGACAAAAATTAAAGAAAAAAATGCCAAACTCTATTAAGCCGCTATACTATATTGTCAGCCGTGTAAGCTTGATTGATAGATAAATTATTCAAACAACGTATTTTCACATTTTTAAAAGCAAACACACACACACAAATCTATGTTAAATTACTTTAATAATCAATGGTAATTTTTTGTAAATCTGTATAATGACGTATTTAGTTTATTTTTGGCAACCAACATTCTAGTAGATTATTACTGTCATAGTCGAATAGGTAAACATTACAAATTTCTTGCGATCATTTCAATATTATAACAAGATGGTGGCCGCTTTGTTAGAACTTTCCAGGGAGTTTTTGTGGCAAGTCGGGATCTACGCTCCGTGATATTATTTCCCGTCCACTTCCCTTGTGCACAATAACCAAACGATATTACATAAAACCCCACCAATATTACAATATATAGAGCCAAATAACACAATTTATGAATAAAATATAAAATCCACTTCCTACATGACATTGCAAAACCCCGCCAAAAACTTCGTATATATTTTTACCCTGTTTACTTTATAATATCACACAGATTAAATATGGATTACTTTGATTACATTTATTCTATAGTAAAATAAATTAGAACAAACTATTACATGCAAAGTTTATACTTTTTTGCAATTATTGAACGGTAGATTATCCAAATGATTCGTCATGTTTGAAAAAAAAATGTATACGATCACAACAACGTTTTAAGTATGCTCGTCTTCGCATAATGATGAATCGTATTATAAAGATTTCGATAAATCATCGTCATTAAATATTCTGTAAGTTTACAATATTATCTGGACATATAATAAAAGATCTTAATAATGTTGTATAAAGAATTGTACAAAATAGACAAACAGAATATATGTAGGTAGGAAAGGAAGATATACATGAAAAATATTATTAACAAAAAAAAGGGATAAAATTTAATGCATTCATATAAAATGTAGAAAATAATACAAAAGAGTTATTAAAATGCTATAGAATTTTCATATTTTTGCAATTAAGTCGAAGTAATGTGTCAAGTTATTACTCACCTTAAATTAATTCACCTAGTCGGTATTTATAAAAACAGTTTTAATTGGAACGCGTGCGCCACTCAAACGATTTCGGCATATACTGACCGCTACCGGTTTGAGGTTAGGTGGATAGTTTTTTAGTTTCGCAACTTTCTTTGCCGGTAAAACTGGATGACTACAGATAGAACACTGTATTAATTTATTATATTTTTAATTGAATCATATAGATAGCATTATCACTCATAAAATGGAGGTTTGAGATTTATATATAACATCTACTCTTGATTGAAAATTTATTAAAATACGATAAAATGATTTACGCTGTATAATGTGAAACTATTTGAGAATTAATATATACTTATTAATTTTTAAAATAACTGTACGTTTATTAGTGTGTACACTTCTTTGGCTTGTATGTTTAAATCTATACACAGAATAAAAGATTAACGAGGCGAAATCTGTACACTACATATTTTAAATTAAAAAAAACTCTAGGGGCTTAGAACCAATGACAAAACAAATGTCCATAGCTTTTAAAATGTTTGTCTGTCTGTCTCTCTGTCGTTTTTACGGGATTCACGCAAAAACTACTACACGGATTTTAATGAAATTTGGTATGGCAATAGTTTATACACCGGTATAAAATTTATATTATACACATTCGTATAAATGTATATCTTAATTATAAGAAAACACAAAAGAGAAGAAATTTACGTAAGAACTACTAGATGGATTTTCACGAAATCTAGTATGATTCGCCAGCTTACAGATATTGCCGCTAGTAGGTTGGCCTACTTCATTTACTTTCTTAGCTCAATGTTATATGGTACTTTGTTTTGAGGGCCAGCAGCTGAGATAGTTACTATATTCCAACTACAAAAACGGGCAGTACGCGCAATTTGTAACATGGGATCTTACGAATCATTCACTAAGTTTCGGGAATCGTAATTTTACAATTATTGCATTGTCATCGACCTTTGATAGGTGTGCAAAGTTTGAATTAAATCTGATCGTTCAAAGTAGGCCAAAATCGAGCTCAAAGGGGTCGGTTACATACATACATACAGGTGAAGCTAATAAAAGCGTGTTAAAAAGACATTTCTTCACAGATACTCTACTTATCAATTATAATATATCTAAATAAAATGTTTATACAAATTTACTATATATAAATATAACTGAATGACCAACTGACATATTAACGTATAGGATAAGCTACTAGGCCGTGAAAATTTGCAAATGGGTTTCATTTTACACTATATAGGTGACCACTAAGAAACGATTTTTGAACGTTCAACACCTAAAAAGTAGGTGAAAAACCGTTGTCTTTAAAACTTCATTTTATTTTTGGCAACCAATCTCCCAGACTATTACTGCCATTGTCGAGTAGCTAATTATATTACAAGTGTTTTGCGGTAATTTCAATGTTCCAACAAGATGGTGGCTCCCTTGTTAGAACTTTCAATGGACTTTTGTGGCGTTTTAGAATTTATATTCCATGGTATTATTTGCCATCCACGTCACTTGTGCACAATAACCGAACTATACTACGTAGCATGCCCTCAACATTACAAAATATGGAGTTAAATAACACAGGATTATTAATCATTACATATTATAAAACAAAGTCCTCTGTCACGTCAGTTTGTCTGTACGCGATAAACTCAAACTCTACTGAACGGATTTTCATGCGGTTTTCAAGTGTTGCCAACAATTAAATCAACACTCTACTGGATTAAACTTCTGAAGCCATTGACATAAACAGATTATATTATGATTTTACTTTATTATTACATATTCTGTAACAAAATATTTCATATACATAAGCAGTAATCAACATGTAGCTATTATAGTAAAAAAGAAGTCAGCAACATTGATTATTTAATCAACTGTTTTTGTGCATTCAATTGTGTTTTTCAGATGGAGGATCGCGTAAAGAAATAATTTAAGCATAACATTCGTTACACTGTTCGTGGGATTCCCCATAGAACATTTCTAACAGTAACTTTATCAAATTTTGTCAACTTTGACTCAGTATATTATATTCTTCTCATGAATTTATGATATGATGACTATTCCGAAATCATTACATATTATAAAAAGAAGTCCCGTACCACGTCTCTCTGTCTGTCCGCGATAAACTTAAAACTACTGAACAGATTTTCATGCGGTTTTCACCAGTAGATAAAGTGATTCATGAGGAAGGTTTAGGTTTATAATTTGTCACGATTTTTTTTTATTATCAGAGTGGGATAACTTCCGCCAGGCCCGCTAGTAGTGTTTAAAGTAAACTCGTGATTACATACTCAAAAAGTTACATACTCCTTAATTTACATATGTTTACTTTGTTTTAACTGCGTATTAAATATGTCGTAATCTATACGATAACTTTAGATATGTTATTAGAATATAAATAATTATTAATTCCAAGTACATTGAACTCCCTATATTCGCGGGTATAGGTTCTATAATTTATTTGTGAACACAGAATGATAATATTATAGAAATATAGGAAGGTTTTAAGGTTGGGAAATAAAATAAAAATATCTCAAAAACCGATATCAAAAGTAGTTAATTAGATTCATGTGATAGAATTGATTATAGAGGCCAACGCACGTAATGTAGCGGCGTATATTAAAGGTCTCTAGCGATCTTGCTTCATGTCTTTATAAAACTATCTTGAAACTTGTTTAGACTGTTATTTATTTTAAAAAAAACTATTACATGCACATATTATGCATATTACATACATATTATATGCATATTACTAATTTAGCATTCGCGAATAATGAATTTTATGACGAGAATACAAAAACTTTGTAATTTTTTAACCCGAGTACACTGAAACTATTTCAATTTACTAATTTAAAACGGTAACACAGAAGGAGAACATCGTGAGGAAACCTGAACCAGACAAATGTTCTTATGGTACTACTGTATGTGAGATAACATAGAACTGGGGATTTCTCAGAATTTGACGTCGGCAAAACGTCGTGGGCTGACGTTGTGAATATGCTCATATCTTCCTTCGGGAAAAAGGCCTATTGCTCTGCAGTGGGTCTCTTACAGACTGATGATGATGATTTCCTAGATGCTTGATAAGATATTGAGCATATAAAACACACTACTTATATTATAATTCTTTTCAATTTCATGTCAGTAATGGGATGACACAAATTATAATTTCACATTAAACTAATTAGTTATCTGTTCTCGCTTACTTGTGGCTGCATGTGAGGTCATCGCACACGATTGCATTATCTACCTACAATCGATATTTTGTTTATCAATGCATTCCTTGTTTAATTTAGGTATATACGTTTTATAATATGAGACAATTTTAATTATGTTAAATAATAGGTTTCAAAACTGAACGCGTTTAACGCGAAGGTAAGTATTGTATGGGGATGGAAGCAAATGACATAAGGTATACATAACCTGTATTGTGTCTAAAAAAATAAGAGTGTGAGATAACACACAGTAAAAGTGAAACTTAGTATTCTCATGAATTTTTAAGAGAATGAGATGAATAGGCGGTAGACATCAGTTTAAATATATTAACAAACCGCAACTCCGCGTGCTTTTTTTTTAATTATTTTAAATAAATATAAAAATTTCAGACCATGTACAATTATAGAAATGCTTTTTAAAAACAATTGTAAGTACGACACGCTCGCCACCTACAGTAACATGTAACGTGTACATTAGATATTATATAAATACTAACAGTGTGTCAAATAAGGTTTATCATTAGCAATATATTTGGAACCTTATCCCACAATATAACTACATATAACACATATATAATGAAACAGTGACAAAGATGTTATTGTAATGATATAATATGCCCATATTGTCAATAAATAATACGTGTATGGTCTAATATCTTATTAGAAAGACCCCTTCTATCTTCAAACTTACTATTAATAATTATAATATTGTAAACAACGAATTAACCGATGTCTTGAAATCTTGCATAAATATAAATCTTATATCTATATATCTTAATCTAAATCATAAATATAAAACTTTACACCTGTTTAAGCAGTTTTTAAAATTCGACAATTTAAATAGTGCTCATTGAACTCAATACAATATTCTTATATGTTACTATGGCTACTGAGTTATTTAGACGAAAGCCCCGTAAATAAAACAAAATGGCTGTATAAATGACCAAAAAGGCACTATAATTCAAATTACATACATAGATACAGATATATGAATTTCAATTATATTTATTCTTGGAGTCCAGTACAATGCACGTCTTACGCACATGTTTACAGTGAATAACATATTTTTGCCCCTCAGACACAAGCTCAACTTGTATAAGACATGTATCCGTCCTATTATGACATATAGTTGTCCTGTTTTTGCACATACACCAAAAGACATCCTTCATAAGTCGCAGGTTCTCCAGAACCACGTTCTACGTAAAGTTACCGGTATGGTACGTCCGGAATAAGGATCTCCACATGCACCTGGAGATGCCTTCTATCTGGGCGTACGTTAAATCACTTACTAGTAGTTACTTCGAAAAAGCCGCGAATCATCTCAGCCCATTAGTGTTATCCGCCGCAAAATACAAAACCGTACCCAACGCTGCGCGGTACAAAAGACGTCCGCAACATATTTTACCGATCCTCCCGATAAAATAACAGCAGCGAACGATCAGTACCAGCTTGTCTCTCCAAACAGAGCGTGTTCAAGCCCACGTCCGCGTAACAACAGATCACACCGCCGGGGTCTGGGAGTAAATTTCGCTCCCGCTCAACAAATTAGGCCCCCCTCGGCAGCAGCTCAAGCCTAGGTCCGTTCCCTCAGCGTGGAACCCTTGAGTGCGATGCTCGCGCGATACAGTGCCATAAGATCTTACATCATTGCGACAACATTACACATAAAAACTCCACACACGTGCACGCATACACGCTTACACATGAAAGTGGAAGGGTTTCATTTTTTCCTCTTTGCATACTGAAATTGTTTAGAAAAAAAATTTTTTTTTTTTTAATTTTGTGCGGACTAAGTAGCAGCTAAAAACTACTTTAAAATAGAATAATTTAAATTACTTCCTATAAAGTTACTTATCTCCCAGTGAAAGTCCCACGAAACTACACATGTATTTCATTTTTTTTTCTAATTTGTTTCTTTAATTTAAGGTAATTGTATGGTTTGTTCTAACAATAAACAATTTCATTAGTTCTTTTCTTTCTTTCTATCTGCTGGTGAAAGTTCCTTGACAATCGGTCCAACCGTTTTGGAGATAGTGTTGCAGACGAAGCCGCGGTTAACAGCTGGTCTAATTTAGTAGCCTAATTACCCTTCTATAATTTTAGCTGCCTCCCAGTGAAATTCTCGTCAAAATCAATCCAGCCGTTTCAGAAATTCCCCGGAACAAACAGACAGAGAGACCGACAAAAAATTATAAAAATTGAATTTTTGTTTTCAGTATCGTGTACTTTCGTGTAACGTGTCATGTATACGTCGTGTATAACGTGTATACCCAATCAGTAAAAAAATGTTATTTTGATATTACTTACAGACTCTTCATTATATAATTTCAACAAACAAGATGACGGCCATCTTGTTAGAACTTTCCATGGAGTTTTTGTGGCATCTCAGAATTCATGGTCCGTGGTATTATTTTCCGTTCACTTCACTTATGCACAATAAGCAAACTATATTACATAAAGCATCACCAACATTACACAATATAGAGCCAAATAACACAAGACTGTGGATAAAATATAAAGACCACTACATGGCATTCCAAATTCCCGCCAAAAACCTGATTATTTTATGATTTTTAGTTTCGTGTTTGTGAAAAGTTTTGTTATAAATAGGTTTATTGCAATTATTTACTATCTGATAAATAATAGGAAATTTGTTGGAGAATTGCTATATTCATATACTATTACCAAAGTATTTTTCTCTCTTATTTTTTTACTGTGTCATACGATTCAATGTAATGTAAGAGTATTTCAAGTTTTTGTTATAATTTCTCAGGAAGTCGGTTAACAAACATATAAGAAAGCGAGTTAATAAAAACGTAATAAAAGTTATTCGAAACTTTCTCGCATGCACGTTTAATAACTGTGAATGAATTAAGAGTTTTTACAAGAACTGGTGGGCGTCCAGTGGTCGCTATTCGACCATAGTTCATTGATTTTGAAAGGGATACATATTATAATAATAGTTGTATGTTATAATATCATTTTTGAATGTAGAATGAAAAAGGGTAATTGGAACGTAAGAGTACAATAATACATACAGTCGAGCATAGCAACCTCCTTCACAACCTTTTTTGAAGTCCTTTATTGACAGATGTCAAAATGTCGTTTTTATTTACTTGTGTGTATAAGTTGTGTAAAATTGAAGCAGTAGTGTGAGTAATGCATATTTTAATTAATTTAATGTACTTCTAATGCATTTTATATAAAATAAATAGCTTTCTGCACTTCTCCTCCATATAAACTTTAACTATGCCAAGTTTCACGTTCATGCGTTCGCGCATTTCTCTCAAAAAGGGATACAAAGTTTGGGCTTCATGTATTAATATATAAGATTATATATGTAGAGAAATAAGATAATACATGTAATGATAATTTCTTTATATTAATAATTAATTATTTTATGTTAATATTTTCATTTCATCTAGACCAAAAGGGAAATAATATAGTTATAAACATAAAGTAATAAAACGAAACGGATGATCCGTGATTTTAGAAAAATTGTTTTATTTCTTAAAATTTTAAATTAAGAAAACTCAACATCGTTCTTCACTATTTTAGTTAATTTCTCGGCTGGCTCACTCACTCTGGAAAAATCTCATAAATTACCATTTAAAAACATCTATGAAAAAACACTGACCTATTTTGATAGTGGAAAAGTCTCCAAGATCTAATAGTATAGGTATATGTACTAGCTGACCCGCGTAAATTCGCCTGCGTGAAATCGATTACCTACCGGTTCCGATTGTATTTGCAAACTCGAAAAATCTTAAATAAACCTAGAACCCCATTACAGCGGCTCCCACCGTTTCCAATTGTAAAACCAAAGAATTCAGGGACTTACTCAAACACATACCTAGGTGGTTTAATGAACGATTTAGGTATATATGGAAGAAATCTCGATGAGGACTGAAACACATAGATGTATGGAATATACAGAATAGGTCGTCACCTATTCTCATACCTACCAAACATACATTTTAAAATTTCATAAATATTGGTACAATTTTTTTTGGTATTTTGAAGGTAGGGCATTGTGATCTTATGGTAGGATACAATTTTCCACCCCCCCCCCCCCCCTGCCGGCTACAGCAGTGGTAAAAATATGACAATTGTTTATGGTATTTAATAATGTTATGTAATTAGGTCATCTGCTAAATTATATTAAAAGTAATAATTTCTAAGATATTTAAGTAACACAGTTTGGTTGAGACTTTATGATAGTTAAAATGAAATATTTTGGTCGTTAAATAATAATATCAAAACAAATATTAATAAACCACCAAGAAATTGAAAGAAAGAAAGAAAGAAATATATTTATTGCCATAGTATAAGTGTACAAACAAAAACCTTAACCGTAAAAAAGTAAAACTATGACAAAGAGACCTAGCGTCAGCGTATTGCCGCCTTTGAAAACAGCGCTGGTTTTCAGCTAGGCCTCAAAATTTCCCGGCTGAAATACAAGTAAACATTACTTATTATTTCGCGCCCAAGTCGTAAACATAAACTTATAATATCTATCTATTGCTATACATATAATTAAATTAAATTAAGGGCCCATACAAAAATAATTTTAATTTTAATATGAGAGAAAAATATAAAAAAAAGGCGTTGCATATTGTTAATGATATTGTGAATTATGCGTCAAATCTTTTAATTAAATTATAATTATAAATGACCTAACCTTTGTTGCTCAAGAATTTCTTGTTTAATTAATTTTTTAAATATAAATTTGCTTTTCGCCTGTAATGGGGGAGGTATATTATTCCAAATTTTTGACGCCGCATATTTGAAACTACCTTCATAGCCTACTGATTTATGTTTAGGAAGGGATACAGTGTTTCTTATTTTAGATCTTGTGTTAATATTATGAATGTTCTTATACCAGTCAAATTTAGTATACAGGTATTCCGGTTTTTTACTGCGAATAATAGTGTGGGTAAGACACGCTAAATGTAAGTATCTCCTTGAACACATATTTAAGATATTTTTGCCATTAATGATCGGAGATATATGCGACCATTTAGGCACGTCATAACAAAATCTGATACATGCGTTTTGAACACGTTGAATTGCTTTTGAGGTTTTCTTCATTAATCTAGGCCCATACACAACATCACAATAGTTGAAAGGCGACAACACAATTAGATCACAAAGAAGACTTCTAGTATTTAATTTCAAATGATTACGTATACCATACAGTATTTTCAGTTTATAGAAAGCATTTTTAATTTTATTATTTATATGTTCGACAAAATGCATTTTTTCGTCTAAAACTAATCCTAAATTTCTAACAACTGATACTCTTTCTATACTTTCATTTTTTATGATGATGTTAAATTGTTTATCCACAGTTTTTTTAATTTGTGACTTAGTTCCTAAAATCATGTACTTAGTCTTTATAGGGTTTAGTTTCAGAAAGTTTTTTTCAGACCATTCATATATTTTATTCAAATCAGTATTTATATTTTCCACCGCTGTTTTAGCATTTTCTTCGGGAAAAGATTTGTAAATCTGGGTGTCATCAGCATATAAATGGATATTACTAAACTGAGGAACGTGTGTGAGATCAGCGGTGAAAAGTATAAATAAGAGGGGGCTTAAAATGGAACCCTGAGGTACACCGCGAGTAGCATATTTCACTCGGGACATTTTTCTTTCACCCGTTTGAAATTCGGTAACTACTTGTTGACTCCTATTAGTCAACCTAAGTTAAAGTTTCTTGTAAGACTTTCAAAAGTACAAAACACAATCTAGATGCAATACAAAGCTACAATGGGTGACCCTGAGTTAATAACTTTCGATAATAAAACAGACAATAAACCCTTTTGTTTTGTTCCTGATGTTCCTCATTTTTAGTGACGGGATATTGTTTTCAGTAGTTAGTGGTTGTAGAATTCAGTTTCGACTAGTGCAAAAAGGCTATCCCTAATCATTCACACAGTTCCAAATATAGTGGATGTTATATAATGTGTGAATGATTAGTGATAGCCTTTTTGCATATATACTAACTAGCGGGCCCGGCGAACGTAGTTCCGCCCTGACAATAAAAAAACCTTGACAAATTATATATCTAAAATGAATCACTTTATCTACTGGTGAAAACAGCATGAAAATCTGTTCAGTAGTTTTAAGTTTATCGCGGAAAGACATACAGACGCGGTACGGGACTTTGTTTTATAATATGTAATGATTTCGGAATAGTCATCATATCATAAATTCATGAGAAGAATATAATATACTGAGTCAAAGTTAACAAAATTTGATAAAGTTACTGTTAGAAATGTTCTATGGGGAATCCCACGAACAGTGTAACGAATATTATGTTTTTTTTTTTTCGAACTGACTACGCTATTGACCAAGCAAGGTCTTAACAATTTAATGCACAAAAACTGTTCATTAAATAATCAATGTTGCTGACTTCTTTTTTACTATAATAGCTACATGTTGATTACTGCTTATGTATATGAAATATTTTGTTACAGAATATGTAATAATAAAGTAAAATCATAATATAATCTGTTTATGTCAATGGCTTCAGAAGTTTAATCCAGTAGAGTGTTGATTTAATTGTTGGCAGCACTTGTTTAGAATTTTTGGCGAAAAATTTTGTTCTACCTTAACCTAAAGAATTAAACGGTGACTTGTGTTTTATTCTTGATTTTAGGTTTTTAGCCGCAATTATTATTCAATATTTGTGCCATTTTGCGTACATAATATGTTTGCTTTATGTACACAAATGAAGTAAATTACAAATAATAACACAGATTATGTATTCTAAGATATCATAATAACTCTTTGGATTGTAGAGTGCTGGCCATTTATACTGTCAAAATGCATACGAGCTTTTTTGAAAAAAAAAACGACTTTTTTTAACTTTATTTTTAGCAACCAATCTTTTAGATTATTACTACCATTGTCAAGTAGTTAATAGTATTTCAAGTTCTTCTTGCATTCTATTTTGGCAACCAGTCTTCTAGTAGACCATCATTGCCATTGTCAAGTGAGTATCGATATTACAAGTTTCTTGATATAATTTCAATGAACTAACAAGATGGTGGCGTATTCACTTCAATTATGCACAATAAACAAACTACATAAAACACCGCCAATTTTACAAAATATAGAGTGAAGTAATACAAGATTATGAATAAAAAATAAAATCCACTACATGACAGAACAAGATCCCGCCAAAAACTAAAACGAAATATTATTCGATATCACATTTCCTCTCGACACAAGACGGTCGAAAGTTTGCGTTGCGAAGTCAATGTTTGATTCTTGACATCGAACACCTCAAAACATTATAAATAAAATATGCCATCAAAAACTTAATTGAACATTAATTATTACTTACACTTAATTTTATAGTGTTGCCAACTGTGTACGTGATAAATATCCAAAATTTACTCTGTAGCTGATAAAAGAATTTTGTTGTGTTCTGTGGCTTTAAATTAAAAAATAAAAAGATGATGAGTGCGTAAATATTTGCGGTAAATTTAATAAGCACTCGACAAATCTGCGCCTCCTGTATATATATCGTTAACGGTACGTATAGTGAAAACATTCTATTAAAAATATAGCAATTGTTGTTAATATGACTTTATTTATTTCGTTAGGCGATTCGTTTGAAGTCGAACATACATAGCATGTACGTTCTATAAGATATAAATTCAAATTACACGTTTCTATATGACTTATTACTAAAAATTAGAAAGTTCCCTATATTTTCTGTTCACTTCGTGTGTTATAGCGCTCTTTTACACTATTCATTCTCTACATACATACAAACTATTCATTCTCTTGAATAAAATCTACATATTGTGAATAAGTAATTTGGTTTCAAGGCACATAATAATTGTATTTAAATTATGAACAAATCAAATAATGCAAAGAATTTTAAACACTATGTGGTAAGTTATAAGAATTTATATTTCTAAAAGAATAACTTTATTTACCAGTAGCTATGCCCCCGACTTCGTCCGCGGGGACCTGATGGACAAAACGGTGATTAATTAAGTCATCTGACTCTTGTCAAGTCTAATTACTATCTTCGTTTCTTTTACGAGAAACTTAAGTCGCGTCATCATATATAATATGGGACCTCGCGAATCATTAAAAACGAAATTCCAGGAATTCGGTGTCTTAACTCTGCCCTCCCAATACATTCTAGATAAATTAATGTATGTCCGGAAAAACTTTGAAAAACTGAATTTAATAAAAGACCGGCATAATCTAAATACTAGAAACTGTAATAAACTGGTGGTCCCATGTTTCAGACTTAGCAAAACCAGTAATAGTTTTATAGTGTTAGGTTCTACAATAAAGTCCCAAAGCATGTTACCGATTTGCCGGACTGTAAATTTAGGTGCCATGTCAAGCGGGTTTTAGTTTCAAAAGGATATTATAGAGTGAATCAGTATATGAACAATAGTGATGTCTGGAATTGACTCCTCTATGTGCATCCACTAAAAGCTTTTGTATGATGTATTGGAAATATATGTTAAAAAAATGTATCCGATCGAGTTTCTTGCCGGTTCTTCTCGATGACTGGGTTGTTTTCCGAACCGGTGGTAGTCTTTGATGTTCATAAGTGCCTTATTAGGGCCTAAACTGAATAAAGTATTTTTGATTTGATCTGATTAAAATAACAATAACTTGATAGACTGAACCAATTTTAATGAAACAAAAACTATTAAAATGTTACTCGAAGATGTACTTTATGATTTTCATTGAAAGGTTTTATCATGAATGCAGTACTTTATCAGTGATTTGTGTTGAAAGTCACAGACAAACATTTCTAAAAATGATTGAAATGTTACTATTACCTGCACTATTTTTTTTACAAAAATCTAAAAAAGTGCAGACAGACTTACATTTTTATTATATGTATAAAAGAAAGATATGTAATTATTGAACAATATGAAAACTGGGCAAATATCTACATCTAAATCACAACATGGCATAGTACCTATATTTATTTTTTTGTATATTATATATTTTCTGTTTAATAATTTTGTTCTCCCTCCCTTTTCTCTAAAAAAAACATTTTCATCATCAATATACCTCCCATATAAATAATAAAGGCAATAATATATCAACAGGCAATAATAAAGATAATAACCCTGCTGAATAAAAAAGGAGTGAAAGCTGGAGGGTAGGGTTTTACAGCCTAACTGAATCGCAACCACCTTTATATGGCGAAAAATCCAGATATAGTAATTGGCATCTGCGGGTCGCGTTTTGGGATCATTCTGTTCATATCCAGCTTTTCGCAGGCCGGCATGACACTGGCAACCGGCTATGGATAGTGTGTCACTCGGTAGTCGCCATTGTTTTTGGATTGTACTAAGCTTACCATCAGGCATAGTGCAGTCATATTGCAGTGCTACAATAAAATAAAATACATTGTGTGTGAATCATGCAAAAACTGCTCGATCAAATTTTTTTTACTTTCATGTCTTAGATACTTTGTCCTTATATAAAAGAAAACAGATTATCTCAATATTAAGGTATACCTTCATTTAATATAGAACTTTTTATAAGTGATATGCATTCAGCTACATGTATTATCAAGCTGTGAGTAGTAGGGCTAGCAGTGTGATGGCTATGAATAGGCAAATGAAGATGAAGTCATGTCATATCAGCTAGTTTAAGAATAATATCACTACCATTGTACTATGGAGGTATTCTTACTGACAATAACAATGGTGAAAATGAATGAATAACTATACTAGCTTTGAAATGTGACTTCTGTTTTTCTTAGATAATTAAATGTGTAATGAAATTATTTTCTGATTAATTGTATATAAGTAAACTTGGTGCTCTGGTATAACTCTGTTCAAATATCTAGCATGTAATATATATGGTGTTATATTTCAAAATGACCTAAACCCAATTTTAATTGTTTATATAACATGTTTAATTTCTTTAAGATTTCCCATTTTTATATACCAAGAATGAAGTTCAAATTTTACCATTCATAAATTTTTTGTTATGATTTTCATATTTTTCAACATTAGAAAAGGCTAAAATTGGATTTAACTTATTTTGAAATGTAATGACTCATATTTAATATTAAAAATATCCATTAACACTCATTCACTAATTTGTAAAATCAACATATTTGTTTACTTAATAAAGTACATGTAAAGTGGATTTTTTAATGCCAGTTGTACACATTAATGTGCAAAAGTGGTGGAAATTGTGTCTGTTTCTTGACATCAGATGTATCCTACCAACATTCAATTTAGTATAGTATATAATACCTATGTATATCTTATTAATGAATAAGTGTGTGAAGACTGTTGGATGTTTAATAATTTTTCATACAAAAACTACTGAACCGATTTTGGTGAAACTTAGCTATAGCACTTCAGAATAATAAGCAAGTTACTGTTTATGTATATTTTGTTGGATTCAATTTAGTATAGTATATAATACCTATGTATATCTTATTAATGAATAAGTGTGTGAAGACTGTTGGACGTTTAATAATTTTTCATACAAAAACTACTGACCCTATTTCAGTGAAACTTAGCTATATACACTTCAGAATAATAGACAAGTTACTGTTTATGTATATATTGTTGAAATTCTAGGAAATATAATCATAAGTATTAAATTGCATTAAACCTGTTATCTGAGAATTTTATCATGTGCTGTATAAACGCTTGCAGTTACATGAAGATAATGTATATTGTATTCATAAAGTTATAAATGCAGTCTTAGATGGCATTTTATTATGTCTTTATGTATATACAGTAGGGTTTTTTTTCGAACTGACCTGGCAAGATTTTAACAGCTTTACCAGGCTACTAATGCGAGTGATTAAGGCATTGGACTGTTGCCTGTTTCTTACAATTCGAGACTGTGACTGTGTACCAAGCATACATACCTCAATAACTCTTATGTGTCGATAATTTTCTAAACTATTTCAGTTTGATAAGGGGAAAAACAAAACCCTTCCACTTTCATGTGTATGCATGCGCGTGTGTGGATGTGATGTCTGCAATGTTGTCGCAGTGATGTAAGATTTTGTGTTACTGTATCGCATGAGCAGCATACTCAAAGGCTCCATGCCGAGGGAAGGGCCCTAGGATTGAGCTGCTATCAAAGGGGTTAACTGTAGGGTCGCACAAATAAGTAGATAAGACATTCAGATGAATTTATTAGTCAGTGTTTTGTACATAAGGTTCCACACAGATGAAGTTGCAGGCACAAGTAGTAGTAACTATATCTTATCTGTATAGTAATTTGCACTGCTGCTATATAAAGGTAAACTTTGTGACTTTGTAATCTTCAGTGCTATTGGTATGTCTTTGAAAATTAATTCACTAAAACATTGTTGGTTACAAACGTGGTCTTACATTTTTATGTTTTATTTTATTAGTTATGTCAAAAGTCGCTGTAATTGTGAATAACTATTGTTATTATTTTACATTTTAGATGAGTTTTTTTAACTGAAATGAATGCCTTTATGGCAGTTTCATTTTTATCTTTAATAGCCATATTAAATTATAATTTAATATTATATATGATTATAATCCACAATGTCCCGGACCGCGCCGCGCCTCTTATTTGTGCATGTCTTACTTTTGCTTATGTTAACTATAGTGGTGTGTAAAATGTCTCTTTTGTATGTCCAGTAAAGTTATAATGGCTTGCTCTGTAAAATCAAACTCTACTTAAAACTTATCTTTGTAAATAAGAATCAATCGTTGAATGTATGCTTCCAATATTTGGCATTTTTTTAGGCATATAATTGTCAGAATAAAGTTTTTATAAAAGTGTTCGAAAAATCGGACGTAGATGTGAAATATTTGGTTTAAAATATTCCTATATAAAAGAGTGAGTGTGAGTAAGAATAAGTGTGTAACTTAGATAACTGTTAAAAAATCGTCTATTCGTCAGTAAAAATCTCATCGAAATTGGTTCATCCGTTTTTTGAGATTATCCCAAACAGACACTTAAGTTTTTTTTATCTATATATAAATAGACGAAGAACGACGTCCAGTGCCTTTTTCAGTAGTAAGGTTTTTGCTAAGTCAACTTGGGTAGCTACCTCCCACAAGTTGAGAATCTGTCTTCAAGCACCAGTTGGTTTATTCTCGCTACTGCACTAGAGAGCCAGTCTCCTCTAGACTTGGCGTGCTTACCACCTTAGACCATGTCATCCTTTTCCATCAGATGAAACATTAGAACCTATAAAAAAGTATTTTAAAAAATCCAGAGTAAGAATTACCTCTATTTTTATCTCCCAACAGCCAGGAAGCAAAACCAACAAGATCTTCAACGCAGTCTACATCAACATGGCGAAGCATATATTCTTCTTATTAAGGACATATCTGGATTTGTTCATCGATTTGATATATTCCTTCTTCTGGGAAGGGAAGAGGAAGGCTATACCAGACCTCGAACCCCGACATGCTATATTGACAGAAAGTGCTGTATCCCTAGCAACTAAGATCAAGAATAAGGAATTGAAATCAGAACAACTTGTCAGAGCTTGTATTGAGAGGATACGGATAGTGAGTTTTTTTTCTTAATTGGAAATGCTTGCACTTTTGCCAGTGTCACAGTTTTATTTACTTATATGAAAATTCAGTTCAGTTTTATGTTGTCCCTGTCTTCTTGACCGTCTTAATTATTGTATGTTTCACTCTTTCATTGTCCCGTTTGCAGAATTATTTAAAATATATACTAGTATTGTAAAGTTGAAGGGTTTGTTTGTTTGGTTGAACGCGCTAATAATAAAGGAATTACCGATACTAAACCTTCCTCATTTTCTCTACTTGTGAAAACCTCATGAAAATCCATTCAGTAGTTTTAGAGTTTATCGCGAACAGACAGACAAACTTAGCAGAAGACTTCTTCTATAATATGTTGTGATAAATAAAAGTAATTCACTTCAAGGTGAATCCAATTATAAATGCAGTCACTGACGAGAGGTTCGAAGAAGCTCTTAAGGATGCTAGAGAGGTCGACCGGATGATTGAAGAGGGACTACCTGCTGACTACTTTGAGAAGAAACCGTTCTTAGGTAATCATTTATTTATTTATTTAAGTAACAAACAGCCATACATAAACATTAACATAATTTGTAGTTACAATTCTATACTAATATTATAAAGCTGGAGTTTGTATGTTTTAACGCGCTAATCTCAGGAAGTACTGAGCCAATTTGAAATATTCATTCAGTGTTAGATAGCCCTTTTATCGAGGAAGGCTATAAGCAATATATCATCACGCCAAGACCAATAGGAGCGGAGCACCAATGAAGAATGTTTCAAAATTGGGGTTATCGTACGTATTATTTTAAAATATTTTCACCTTATACGTAATAGTCGCGAGCCAAAGTTAGCGTCAGCTCAAAGTAACTATTGCAAGCGGACAAAGTCGCGGGCAGAAGTTAGTTATACTATAAACTAAAAGGCTTAAAGTACCATTATTTTATATCAAAAGATTTTTAGGCTATTTTTAAGAAATCTCAGCATTCATTTCTAAAGTATTGTAAATCATATTTATTATCTTCCAAGATTTGGCGGATGAAGTTTGTAAACTGGCTTGCTTGCCCAATGGATGAACATACTAATTGCGTCATGAGACACGTCGGTATAAGTAGACACAGGTGTTGGTGTGTCTAGATATTACTACTTGCTACAAATACAAATAAAATCGTGACTGCAACACTTGTATTTTCGGCCAAGATTTCATGAAAGATCTCTCGGTCTGTTAGGTTAAGTCTAACTGCTTTCTCATGGGTTTTCGGTTGAGCATTGTTCCGGCCACATTCTGTCAACAAGTGTTGCAAATCCTCAATCAATCCAGATATGATTGTACATTACCAGGCGTTCCGTTCACGGCTAAGGAGAGTCACGCGGTACAGGGGTTGCTGCACACGTTGGGTTTGCGTGCGCGCGCGCAGACGCGAGCGCACGAGGACGCAGAGTGCGTGCGCTTGGTACGTGACGCGGGCGCTATACCGCTCGCCGTCACCAACGTGCCGGAGGTTAACAAATGGTCAGACGCTTCATTTTTTTTATATCTCTTTACTATACATTATTATTAATTAATTTTTGTTGTTTTATGCAGGACGTTAATTTGTTATATAGGATTTTTTCAATGATAAACATACGTTATTTAACTCTATATTATATAATACTAGCTGACCCGTGCAACTTCGTCTGCATCGAATCGGTTATGTAATTATTTACGACATCACATTAGAAACCTCAAAAATAACAGTATTTCTCCACTATTTAATGGATGTTATTATACATATAAACCTTCCTCTTCAATCACTCTCTCTACTAAAAAAACCGCATCAAAATCCGTTACGTAGTTTTAAAGATTTAAGCATACATAGGGATATAGGGACAAAGAAAGCGACTTCGTTATATACTATGTAGTGATTTGTAGCATTTTTAAATATATTTTGATTATTATCCACAATTGTATTAGAAATAATAACATTAAACATACATTCTGGGCTATCAAAAAAACTTTCTGGAAAGTTCTAAAAAGAGTTCTAAATTATAAAACTAATTGCGAAACAATTGCCAACTTAATAATAGTATTCATAATTGTTTATGATAAAAAAAATATTGCCAAGATAAATAAAAATATTTCGTGGTAAAACAATATTATACCTAAACAAATATTTTAGTGTTCTGATAAAATATTTAAAATACGTCAATCCTATTAGTGCTTGTGGTAAAGGAAAATTATTATATTTATTTTTTAAGGATATTTATGATCTAGCCTTGGTATAATATTATTGAAATATCTTTCATAAAGTGTTTATCACAGGCTCTTTTTTTTGAACTGACTATATGCTATTAGCCTGATGGGCCTTCGCAACTTCACTGGACGCTTATGAATGACTCTGAGTAACAAGCTTAAGGGGTCCAAAGTGGCGGAACCTCGGCTTGGGCTCTTGCCTAGGATGCAACAACGCAAATCTTACTATGATAACTATATACGATTAAAATGTGTTTGTGATCGCAATTTCAAAGAATTTTGAGTGAACATTGTCCCCATTAGGACGGAGAGTCGGAACATGGTGTTTGGTCAGACTTGCAACCCTTACCACACGGGCCGTACTCCAGGTGGCTCCAGTGGGGGCGAGGCTGCACTCACTGCCGCCTTTGGAACCCCCATCTCACTCTGTACGATATATTTAATTATTAATGCCTTTACAGGACCACGTGACATTCAAAGTTTTGATCCAGTCATGAAAAACACAAAAATTAATTATTAGCGGTTTCTTAGATAAAATTAGTTTTTGGCGGTTTCTTAGATAAAATTAGTTATTAGCGGGTTTTTAGATAAAATTAGTTATAGTCGGTTTCTTAGATAAAATTAGTTATTGGCAAGTTCTAACAAGGTTGTCAACATTTTAGTAGAGGGTACTGTGAACTTTGGTATTCAAAAGGGTATTTTATTCGCTCAATAGTGTCAGATTTTAGACCAGTGTGCTTAGTGTGAGTTTGCAAAAATGTATCCAATAACTTTAACTATGCGATTACCGAGGTTACGGGAAATGTAATGAGACCCGAGTACATGCGAGTGTGAGTTCATTTTGTGTTGGCGATTCGTTTGACGTTGTCTCACCGTATAAAATGATTATTTTGTTTTTATTATGTTGGCAATGTTAACGTCATATGATACCCCGACCAAATTGAAAAGTTTGTATAAACAATATACTCTTCAACAAAACTAGCTACGCATCGATTTAGGCGGGTTACGTAAACAAACGCAGATTTGTTTATTTACTTGTTAGATTTATGAATGTTACATTCCTACAAATTATACTTTTTAGACAAAATGTACTACATTTATGTACACAAAATCGGTAATTTCGTTACACAAAGATGTAAACTAATCAATGACATTAGATGAAATTATATGAAACAGTAAGTGTTTGAGGTTATTACATTTGCCGTAAAATGTTATTGAATTTGTGTTGTAGTTATAATGCTATTTATATATTTTAGACACGGGCATCTTATTAAGGCCCAAGGAAGAGTTGGCTTTTTTAACTTGTATAGTTAAATTGAACAAAAGGGCGAGAGAACACAAGAAGACTTGAAAAAGAGAAAAAAAAATGGAAAGAGCAGTGGAGACTTTAATTCAGTGATGTCATGATTATATGGAAATGAGGTTGCAACAGGATGAAATTAAGAAATAAATGGTGCAAACACAAGACTGAGTTCTTTAGATTTATTAGAATCAACATATGTATATTATAGAAATTATCAGTAAAAACTATTTTTATTTTATTTATAATGACATTATATAATACTTTTTTGAATGATGACATTTTATTATTGTTCTACTCTGCATAATAATTTATCCCTTAACAATCTTCTGCCAATTAAATATTGTGAGCTATTTACTGTCTCCGTAGGACTAGAAATAATTTCATGATTAGTGTCACATTCTTCTTCCTATGATACTATAATGCCAAATATAACCAGCATTTTATGTGCGACACAACCAGCCTGAATTCATTCTGCTATATTTTACAGTTCACAATGATAAACTGCTAGTTTCAAACATTGTTATTGGTTCTTTAGTCTTGTACAAGCATTTTTCATGAATATTTCAGCCCTTGTATGCTTTTCTCCATAATTAGCTTCTGTTGTGCAAGTAGTAGTATGTACAATTAGAATCTTCAAAAAAGGGTGTAGTGGGAAGCCAATCTCCTAAAAAATTAAACAATATTATTACTGTGAAATAATACATTGATTTGCTATATAAATAAAATACAATTATAGAATATTTATCCTCAATAATTTTTTTTCATACATATTATGGAATTAAAAAGAATTATATATTGATATCAAAAATAATGGAATTAAAGTTTCCTATTTCAATTACAAAGTATATGGTGAAAAACAAATGTTTTCACCGTTTATTTGTGTATTGTAAGTAATGCACTGGCAATCTGTCTAGGTACACCGATGTCGGGCTATATACATATATATTAGCAAAATCCACACCGTTTTTCCATGTTGGTGCAATAATTATATGGTTATATAGTTGAGTATATTGTATCCCATATCAGTGAGTCATATAACCTATAATAAGGTTTTCATCAACCCAATCAGCCGTGAAAAAAATATTTGTAGATTATTTATGGCATTCTAATACATATAATTTCCTTAAGTTAACATAATATTTACCATTTATCCATTTAAGAGACTGGTAGTGTTTACAATAGTAATAAAGATGTTCATCTTCTTTAGCAGGTCCAAACACAATGAAATGACTACCATCAATACAGCTAATCACAGCATTTACAATGAAACCTGAAAGAATTAATAAATATATTCATCTGTATGTTAGGACATATATGTACCAATTATAGATATATAATTTTGTTTAAATTGGAATATAGTAGTTATATTATTTAGTAAAAATTGTGTCACCCTGCTCATAAGTTGTCTGTTCAAAGATATCAATTTGAAACAAATTGTAACTAGTTTTATTTATTACAGTAACTTTTGAATATACCATATGTATATACATTTTTAAATAAACAAATACACAGAAATAACTATGGATATATGTTTAAAATGTTAGATCTAAAATATTTTAGATCTAAAATTAAAATTATTTTAATGTATATACATTACATACATGCATTATTCATGAAAGTACATTTGCTACCCCTATTAGCTCCTGATAGGATCCAGACACATGTGTATTAAGCACATTTTGTAGAGATCACGATTATTGCACTTATATGATAAAAAGTCCACTTATTAAAATCAAGAATATTTACCTTTATTTTCAATGTAACTCGTAGTGATGAAGACTTTAGATTTGTTTGTCGTATAAGTTCTTTACACAAACACTGTAATGCTTTCTTTGTGAAGTGATACCTTTTCATAATATGAATCTCCATAAGATCTTCTAATGGATCATTGTTACTGCGAACTTTTGTATGAACAATGGCCATATTATTACTTATATCTTGTGCTCTAAGTATTTTGAACATTTTCAACACAAAAAATAACGTACTCCTATATAATTTATGCTATAAAAACACGTTTACGCTACAAAGCTAAACTTTTCACGACAAAAATCACAGTGAAACATATACTAGCGTAAATATGAATATGTTTCGGTTTGGAACGTCAAAATGGCACTTCATTGTAACTCGCACTCGCAAATAAGCACTTACGCGCCTTTACGTACTCGCGCATACTCGCGTTTCGAAACTTGATACCTATAAAGTAAACAAACAAAACTCGCACTCACAAACGATGTCTGACAAGCGTGCAACTAGATGGCGCTTTTAAAATCCCATACAAACCATAGTGAACGTCAACGCGTTCGAGTGTGTACAAAAACTCACACTAAGCACACAGATTTAAATATAGAATATAGACAGCTGTATTAATTTTTTTTATATTCCCTAGGTTCGGATATAGGTGGCTCGACTCGCATGCCTGCTTTTTACTGTGGACTGTATGGTATTAATCCGACTGCCGGTTACACCAGTTTAAAAGGTAAAATGCATTTTATTTTCGAACACATATAAAATATTAACGGTACAAACTATCTAACATTGCGCCACATCCTTTAGAAGTGGGCCGTGGAAATATAATCGCGAGTTAAACCAAGAAAACGGCTAGTTAGGTTGTGCTTTGTTACTAGTTTGATGTATATTATACGCTTGAAAGTATTTCATTGTCAAATATACAAGGTGAAAGTTTAAAGAGTAGCATAATTCAAGGAAATGAGAGTTTTTGGTCACGTTTAACATATTAAATAATAATATCAAACAAATATTAAAAAACAACAAAGAGAACCTTATTTAAAATTTCTTGTAAGACTCTTAAAAGTATGGACACAGAAGTGACACGCTTTATGAACAAAAGTGAACAGAACCGCGAGGGCGCATCCGCGGTTAATAACCTTAACATTACGAAACGCGTAAACTATCTCCGTACTATGATTCCGTGCCATGCAGTGGACGTGCGGTTCCGATCGGACCGTCGACTCGAGCGGTTGTCCGTTTTGCTGCGCGCGCTAAGTTTGATTTTAATACTCGTGATTTAGTGACGTCAGTTATTGTGTTGTTTCGATCCGGCACACCTGCGCTGCACACCTGTTCCACACCTGCGTTCCTTTTCCTGGAACTGAGTGAGACCTTTCCTTTGTATTTATCTATTTCTTGGTATATTTATTTATTTACTCATTTATTTATCTATCTATTTACTTAATTCTTATTTATTATTTCTTTGATTCTTCAGTGATTTATTTTTAAATTTATTTACTTTTTATTGTTTGTTTATTTAAGTAGTCTTATGTTATTTTTCCCCTGTCTCGCTCAGGTACTTATTTGCGTTGTTTTCCTATTTTGTTTAGTTTTAAACAGCTCCCTTTGATCCGGACTCGGGATAGTCCGTTAAATTCATTAAGGCGCGCCCCCCTGCCCCTCTGGCAGAGAGGTTTCACATGTCTTCCTCCGCCCCACTCCCCTCCTCATTACCCGGTATGGCCTCCGATTGAGAAGTCGGCCTCTTAGAGACTGAACTTATTAGCCTCCGCGGTTTTATATCCAGCATCTGTCCTCGTCTCGTAGACGATTACGATGCGTACGCTGCAAAGCGTCGCACCGAGCTCCCTCATTCCTCGAAGCCCGCTCCCTCGATCTATGCCAAGATCGACCAACAACTTCCCAATCCCAGCCCATCGCGATAGCGATGACTCCGACTCCGACTCCGGCTCCGACATGGAGCAAGACCCTCCTGCTCAGCAGGATCCCCCTGCCGAGCAAGCCCCTCAGGCTGAGCAAGACCCTGCTGCGGACGATGGCTTCACCACCGTCACGCACCGCAAACCGCGCAAGAACAAGAAGCGCCCGAACTCACCTTCCGATCCGGAGGACAAATCGCCCTCTAAAAAGATCGCAAACGTCGATGGCGCGAAAGTGCCAAAGGCGACACCAGCGCCCTCTAGACCCGACTCGCCCGTGGCTGCGGGTTCCGCAGTTTCGGGCAAGAAGCCCCGCCCACCGCCCCCCGTTACGATCCAAGACAAAGCGTCTTGGGTTGAGATTTCTAGCCTGCTGGAAACGGCAGGTATCCCTTACACCTCCGCCGTGAATACCGCTGTAGGTATTCAGGTGAAGGTAGCCACGTCCACCGCCCATCGCAACCTCACTCGTTTCCTTCGGGACAACCAGTGGGGCTATTTCACGCACTCTCTCGAAGAGGAGCGTAAACTACGGGTTGTGATCCGTAGAGAACAGAAGATTCCTGTTCGCGAGGTTCATCGTATGCGCTCTCCGCGCACCAGGGCTCCATATGATAAGGTTCTCGTTGTCCTCGATCGCACCCCTCAGGGGAAAGCGATTTTTAATCTTACATCCCTTTGCGGCCTCTCCGGCGTCATAGTCGAGCCGCCGCGCAAAACGTCTGTGCCCTCGCAGTGTCACAACTGCCAGGTGTACGGACACTCCGCACGAAACTGTCGCCTGAAACCCAGGTGCGTTAAGTGCCTCGGCGACCACTCCACTAGGGAGTGTTCTCGCACGAAAGACGCCTCCGACCCTCCGAGCTGTGTTCTGTGCCGCGGCGTGGGCCATACCGCGAATTATCGCGGATGTCCCCGCGCCCCGCGCACAAAGCGCCCTCGATACCCCAGGCAGGCGTCGCCGTCTAAGACGGCCGCTGCCCCCGCCCGTCCTCGACCTCCGCCTCTCATGTCTCGAGAGGCCTTCCCGAACCTGCCGGGCACGTCTCGTGCACCGGCAGCGTCCGTACCCACGACTAGTGCGCCCCCCCGCCCCTACCGGGCCCCTCAGGCCCCGTGGGCTCCTAAACCCGCGTCCCAGCACACTCCCAAACCTCCGGCGGCTAATCCTTCACAGGATGACCCCGCATACTCCTTTTCCCTATCGAGTATTGACTACGCAGGTCAACTACTCATTTTCCACGAGATCTCGGAGATCTCGGCGTACGAAGAGTGCTCTCGTAATCCGCTACTAGGTGCCGTCACGGCAATCCATAGATTTCCAGCCATCGCGGCTACACTACAAAGGCTCGCGCGCGCAGCTGTTAAAAAAATAAATAACTCAAATAAGATAGAGTAAATCGCGTATTTACGTCTATCTTCCCCTAAAAATAACCGTCAAACAATAATAATAATTTTTGTTATGTCTATTTTTAGACTTCGGTGCCGTCACCGTTAGTAAATTTAAATTCAATCTTATAAAATGCGTGTTGCGCCCACGCTTTTGTAATCGATCCCTATTAGCTCCCGCACACTTCGCGGTTCTCAATAATATCTCGAGCCTAGGTCGTCCCCGCGCGGAGCCCTCTTGATATTATTTACGCGATACAGTGACTCACCTACATCACTTGAACAGACATATGAGATCATCTCTCTCACACACGTGCACATATATACACATGGTGGGAGGGTTTTGTTTTTTTTTCCCTCATCGAACTGAATCGAATAGTTTAAGTTCGTTTCAATCCGATATACACGTATTCATTTGTGAATCATGCAATTTCGATTGTATGGTTCACAAATGTATATATGTATGAATAGCTTAGAATAGTTAGCTAGGACAGACGTGTCTTTTTCCAGGAAACAGCCCAAGCCGAGGTGTGCGTGCACCCTTGTGTATGTTACCCAAAACCAAAATCGGCTGAGTGCCCTAAGCGCTCGGCCTTAGTAGTCCGGTGAAGCTGTAAAAACC
>MU158741.1:1468077-1479700 GCA_015888305.1 Antheraea pernyi | reverse complement strand
CGAACTGACTATGCTATTGGCCTGGCAAGGTCTTTACAGCTTCACCGGACTACTAAGGCCGAGCGCTTAGGGCGCTCAGCCGATTTTGGTTTTGGGTAACATACACAAGGGTGCACGCACACCTCGGCTTGGGCTGTTTCCTGGAAAAAGACACGTCTGTCCTAGCTAACTATTCTAAGCTATTCATACAATCGAAATTGCATGATTCACAAATGAATACGTGTATATCGGATTGAAACGAACTAAAACTATTCGATTCAGTTCGATGAGGGGAAAAAAAAAAACAAAACCCTCCCACCATGTGTATATATGTGCACGTGTGTGAGAGAGATGATCTCATATGTGTGTTCAAGTGATGTAGGTGAGTCACTGTATCGCGATAATAATATCACAAGGGCTCCGATACACATATTGATTTGTGAATCATGCAATTTCGATTGTATGAATAGCTTAGAATAGTTAGCTAGAACAGACGCGTCTTTTTCCAGGTAACAGCCCAAGCCGAGGTGTGCGTGCACCCTTGTGTATGTTACCTAAAACCCAAATCGGTTGTGTGCCTTAAGCGCCAACCTTAGTCCGGTGAAGCTGTGAAGCCCCTGCCGAGTCAATAGCGTAGTCAGTTCGAGAAAAAAAAAAGCGTAAACTATCTCTTTCAACGCAGGGGCGTAGTAATATGCACACCGAATGTGCACCGGCGTGTGACCTCACCCCGTCGGTATTTATTACACCCGTTTGTCTTTGCGTAAATTTAACTTTAAGAGTGTATATTAGTTTTGTTTTTTCTTATCACTTAATTGAATTGGAACCTGAAACGACTAAAAATATAAAAATCCTATAAAAATATTGCTAGCGACTAACCAATCTCGCGGTATAGTATGTATTTTTGTTGAGTAACATCAAGATGTTCTACTTATCACATTTAATTACTCTCTTTTTTTTTCTTCTAGAACATACAGAGCTTTAAATATGTTGTTGCAGGAATTGAAACTATTAAAACAAACGGTACTGAGTGTCTGAAAAACAATTTTAAAATATTTATTAATTATTTACTTTATAAGAACTCATATTTATTCAATCAGATCCTACCCGAAAAACATTTAGAAACAACATTAAAAGTTCACTTTTCATAAATGTCACTCCCTTTTTACAATTATTTAATAAAAAATTCGAACTGTTTTCTATAAACGTTTCTTCACAAGAAAAAAACATCACAGACTGACTACACAGATACTACATCACAGATAAATAAATCAAAATAAAAAAAATAGTACATATTCTTTACATAAACACTTTTTGTTATTATTAATATAGTATATTTTTATGTATAAATGTTTATGCTGTGTATAAATTCATTTTATGTATCAGTACGCTATGTATTCTAACTATACGTCAGTATTAATATCTTTTGTATTATTATTTTATTTCGTTTTTTTACTACCTACAATAAAACTTTCATTTTTTCCACAATACCGCTGGTTAACTGAAAGAAAATTCTATATGTCATTAAACTCACCAGTGCAAATACTAAAAAAGCGCAATAGATAATTCATTCATGCAAATCCATGAAAAGAGTGCCTAGTAGATATTTCAATCAACTTTAAGTCAGTCCTTTGCACTTATCACACCTTAAATAGGCGGCGATAAAATAGTTCAGTAAGTTTGCGTCGTCAGTTTCTCAATAGAAATTCTTTAACCCAAAGTTTTAGTTTTCTGTACAGTTTTTCAATAACTTTCATGCAAAGCTTGGCTTGATAATTACAAACTCAATAAAGAAGCAATTCGTTTTGATTTATATAGATTATGGTCGAACTTTGACCTTAGACGACCAGCAATCATTTGACATCTCCAACTAGATCTATGGATCTGGTTAACGATGTGCAATTATTTAAATAAACAAAAAAAAAACCTTAAAAATATTTCACGTTCACTTCAGGGTCAGCTCTTAGGAGCGGGGAACATGATACGATAGCTTCAATAGGTTTCGTGAGCCGTCATTGCTCTGACCTTGGACCTCTCACGAAGACTGTCGTCCAGAAAAAGACACCTGAACTCAATTTCGACCAAATTATTGACCTTAAGGTAACCACTATAATCACAACAACTAGTAAAAGTAATCATTTTCAATTCCAATTTTTATGGTCACTGTATATTTTGGATTGTTTTAAGAAAGTGCATAACACCAGTCTCTTTCTATCTCGTTGTCAAACAACAGGTGTTAGAAAGATACAGGACACTATTTGCCGTGACGTTTGTTATTTTAATTTTGAATGTTTCATTGAGGAGAACAGAATTATTTTGGATGGATTGAAGGTTATTTTTTATTATTTCAGAACGTTAAATATTACTACACGGAGACTGCAAACGACTTACGGGTCAGCCCGATATATCCGGACCTCAGGAAAGCCATGCAAAAGTATGTAGTTTCCGTTCTATTTTAAAATAAAGATTCCAAATATAAATTTCGTCTCATAATTAACAAATGTATTATGTGCTATAATTATATTAGCTCTATGTTTGCAGGCATGATTTTATGTTTACAAATATGCTTGCAACAAGTTTTAGTACATGGTTGTATGTTTCTAGCTGTTTACAGATATGGTTGTACATTTACAGCCTTGGTTATATGTTTACACGCTTGGTTGTACGTTTACAGACTTGGTTGCACGTTTGACACGGTTGTTTGTTTGCAGCAGATATGATTGCCGTTTTTTTGACATAGTTTTATATTTACGGATATGGCTGTACGTTTATTAAGATGGTTGTACACTTGCAGATATATTTGCGAGCAGATCATATATTTCCAACAAGTGTGTGTGCAATTTGTTTGTGATTGAACTGTATTTCTTTATTGCAGTGTGATAAGTAAATTGTCGGAAGACGCGCCATCTACCGACCGAGCTCCGAAACCATACTATCATGCCGGTTTCGACCACATGATGACGCTATGGCGGTACTGGATGACCCATGAGGCTGACTCATTTGCCCACACGCTGACCAATAACCAGGGAGAGGCGAAGTTTTTCATCGAATTCCCTAAGAAGGTAAGTAAGAAAAATGTAACTTACGTTGCAAGAGTGATAACAGTTTATATTTGTCTATAGTAAACATTGAACTTTTCAAGCTATTTATCATATGATATGAAGAATAATTTGTAACATGAAATTATGAATCCAAAATGCAAGTAAATTATAATTTGTACAATTATTCATACGTCTGTTATATATTAAGCAGAGAAGTTATATGCATCACAGTTATGTGCATATGTAAGTTTCAATTTGTGTAATGTATACGTCGAAAGACAGGTCACTAGGGCAGGAGTATTTATGTATGTTACACTTTTTGTATTTGTATAGTTCTTAAAAATCTCATTCGCAAAAATCCATAACGCTTGTGGTAACCGAAAATTAATAATAGTAATTATTATTTTTATATATTATCTGCTATGGGGTACGGCTGCTGAGGTAGACACGATATTTTTATTACAAAAACGGGCAGTTCGGGCAATATATAATATGGGGCCTCACGAATCATTAAAAACGAAATTCCAGGAATTCGGTATCTTAACTCTGCCCTCCCAATACATTCTTAATAATTTAATGTATGTCCGGAAAAACTTTGAGAAACTGAATTTAGTTAAAGACCGGCATAATCTAAATACTAGAAACTGTAATAAACTGGTGGTCCCATGTTTCAGACTTAGCAAAACCAGTAATAGTTTTTTAGGTAATAGTGTTAGGTTCTACCATAAAGTCCCAAAGCATGTTACCGATTTGCCGGACTGTAAATTTAAGCGCCATGTCAAACGGGTTTTAGTTTCAAAAGGATATTATAGAGTGGATCAGTATGTGAATGATAGTGATGTCTGGAATTGACTCCTCTCTGTGCATCCACTAAAAGCATTGTTGTATAATATATTAGAAATATATGTTAAAAAAAAATGTACCCGATCGAGTTTCTTGCCGGTTCTTCTCGATGACTGGTTTGTTTTCCGAACTTTGACGTTCATAAGTGCCTTATTAGGGCCTAAACTGAATAAAGTATTTTTGATTTGATATACCTAATCTCTACGAATGTAAAGTGGTAGTTTGTTAATGTGTTTGTAGGAAATAATTTACGAAAATACTATTAATAAAATTATGTAGGTTTATTAAACACAGTGGACCCCGTGTAGTCCGGCCTCTGTCTAATCCGACAAGACTATTATTATTTATTTATATTGAATATATTTTTGACAATCTTCGCTGATGCAGATAATGCATGATTGAACAGGTTACAACTTGATTGATTCATATTATGATGTTTATTCATAGTGATTATTTGCGTACATATGTACATTTATTTGTACACAATTATTTCCTAATGTAAAGTTCTTATTTTTTGTAAGTTTTACAGCATTGACGTTAATTTTATGATAAAACTTAAGTTCGCTATTGTGTTGTTTGTTTTACTAAATTCGACGTACATAACAGAATCTTATCATTGGATCTGTAATTTGTCGGATGACAGGGTACTCTTTTTTAAAAAATCCCCGGACTATTGATGGCATTGTCATAACTAAGGGGGGGAGGGGACATTATGGGCCAATGCCCTACCTTAAAAATACCAAAAACTTAGATAAATAATTATAATTAAATTGTTTGTTCATAGTTTGAGATTAAAAAAAATTGTAGCGATAGGTATCTAAACTTTTCCGAACATACCACAGTTTGTGACATTCCAGGGCAGATCAATTATGATAAATTTTTACTTCCGCCCTACCTGTAACCAATGCTACCCTACCTCAAATTCGACTCTAGCTACAGCCCTGATAGGGGGTCTTGGCAGTACTCTATAATCCGATAAACTCGATAGTTCGACACTGCCTTGGAAAACGTTTGTACACTAAACCGGGGGGTCCACAGTATAACCAAAATAACTGTAGTTGTGTAATTTCACAAAGAAAGGCAATAACATATATGTATATGACTTAATTCTGTATATCCAATAATTGATATTTCCATGAAATTAATTTAATGTAGTTCTTACATGCTGGCATGTTTTCTAACATGGTTGTACGTTTGATGGCATAGTTGTACGTTTGCATACATGCTTGCAACAGTGTTGCATGTTTGCAGGCTTGGTAAGTTTTCTAACATGGTTGTACGATTGCAGTCATGGTTGTACCCTTGCAGATATTAATAATAATATACTAATAAGTATCTAACTTATAATAAATCAGTGGGTTCGAATTCTACACTGAACTCGTAAGTTTAGTTGCAAACATGGTGGTGCTAATTTCTTTTGTGATATTCACGTACAAACCTCGTTTATGCTTTTGACCGCAATTTAGCCGTAAGTTCTGTCAACTGTAACTCATAATATATTCAAGAGTGGAATACAAAGTAATATTTAAAATATTGTGAGAATATAAAATTGGTATTTACTTATCCTTAAGTTGCCTCAATGCTATACATAGAAATAATATAATATGTATGTATGTATTTATACCTAAATCTTTCTCTAATCTATAGATTATACTCAGAACTTTAAATATTTTTTTTTAAATATATTATAGCAGGCAAACGAACAGGTGGGTCACCTGACGGTAAGTGATCATCACCGTCCATAGACACTAGCAGCACCAGAGGAGTCGCAAGTGCGTTGTCAGCCTGTGATTGAGGGGAGGGAGGGGAGAGAGGGTTGGAGGGGTTGGGAGGTGGTCCTCTGGCAGTCTCACTGACCGAACGAAACGCTACAATGTAAGCAATGTTATTTCACGTCTGTGTTCTGTGAGAGGATGGTACTACCCCTATGAGAGAGCTACAGATTCTTTAAGTGTGTTTTGACACTTGAGAGCCAATTCTTCTAAAACTGTTATTATCTTAAGTTAGATCGTCACTTACCATCAGGTGGGATTGTAGTCCTACAAGTGTAAAAAGGGGTAATTTATTTAACAGCTGATCGGTCGATCCGAGTACACGCTCGCAGCGATATTAAAGCTCTTCGACGAACAAGTGTTGCCGCCAGTCAACAGGGAGTGGGCTGAGAAAACAACTAAGGGACTGAAGGAAGATTTGCTGGTTCGTTAATTTACGTTTTTTAAATATTAATATATCGAATTGGTAATGGTTATTTTTAGGTAGACGATTCGTCCATCTATGTAAATTTATATTATTAAAAAATATATATTTCGTACGATTTTAATAATTTATTAAAGACGAGTTTGAATACAATTCGTGTATCGAATTTTAAAAGTCTGTAAACATATTAAGTAATGTAATAAAGTCCTGTAACGATCTCATCTTTAAACCAAAGGTGAACAGGTTCAAATATAATCACCGTATTGGCGATTTCAAACGCCGAAAAATTCACATTTCTTTATTTTTCTCATATATGCATTGTTACTACAAAGATATTTCACAGGTTCAGATTCGATGTTTTCCTTCGTCGTTAGCCGATAGCGATACCATTTTAAACTAGTTAAAGTACTAGAAATTCGGAAAAATTGTCGTTACACGTCATGACTGGAATTCAAGGACATCGAACGTTATTAGTGTAAATTAAACAAATAAGATAGTTTAATTAACAAAATATATAACATTTTGTACATACAATATTTAAAATAAAGTATAAATAAGATAAACATTTAAATTACATTGTTGATAATAATCATTATATTGATTTGTGATCATAAATCATTGGTCATTAGTTTAAACAATTGTCTATTTTGTGTATACGTTATATTTTTTTAAATAACTTGTCTGCTATATGTATTTAATAATATTATCCAGAATGTATTGGGCGAGGATGGAGTACTTTTGTTTCCGAGCGCTCCGGCTGTGGCTCCCTACAACTATTCAATGTATTTGCGACCTTTCAACTTTGCCTACTGGGCCATATTCAATGCGCTCCGCTTTCCGGCTGTCCAGGTATCTATATTAAAAGCATGCACAGTAATTATTAGCAGCAACTTAACATTAAACTGCAGTGCAAGTTGAATCCAAACTGTATTGCAAATTAGTTCCAAACTGTACTGCAAAATGATACCAAACTGTACTGCAATTGAATTAAAACTGCACTGCAAATTGGTTCCAAGCTGTACTGCAAATTGATTCCAGACTGCAATGCAAATTGGTTTCAAACTGTACTGCAAATTGATTCCAAACTGTACTGCAAAATGATTTCAAACTATACTGCAAATTGATTCCAAACTGTATTGCAAAATAATTTCAAACTGTATTGCAAATTGATTACAAACTGTACTGCAAATTGATTTCAAACTGTACTGCAAATTGATTCCAAATTGTACTGTAAACTGATTCGAAACTGCACTGCAAAGTGACGTCAAACTGTAGTCGCACGAGGATGTTAAATTGACACAAAAAGTTGGCGAGCACGAGTGGCAACCATACCATCCATACGTGGTAAATTAATTGTATAATATCAAATGCTGTGCTGCCAAACCTTATCAAATAATACTATATTTTACAAATTTATGTTTTTTCTTCACAAAATGTACAAATTTAATTAAACTATTAAAAAATAAAAACTTCATAACTGTTGAGTTCATATGGTAAAAGATTTACAACAAAGATTGTTGTCAATTTACTGTGTTCTTTGGCGTCAAACTGATAACATTTAAACGGTTTTCAACGATTAAATTAAATGACGGTTAAATATTTGAATAGTAAATCGGTAAAAAGTAGTTAGATGAATCTGTTAAAGCCTTGCCAGGCCAATAGCGTAGCCAGTTCGCAGAACAAAAAGTTGATATTAGTAACTGTATGTGAAATGTGACTATTCATTCATGTTTCGTCTATTGTTTTTAATTTCTCAGTAGGGTGGAAATTATAGATATTTTATTATATTTCGAACATCATATCGTGATGTTTTTTTGTCACTGTTATATCTAACTAGTGATTTATCACGATAAGTTATATTTCATATAGAGCGATTAGCAATAACACTGAGCCGTGACGCAGCACCGCATGGCTTCGAGGAAATACACAGGCTACAAGTAAATAATACCTTACAATTATTAAAGAATAAGTAGTAACATATACATCTACAATTCTACACTGTTATTGTTCTCTATCCCTTTCCTAAACGTAATTTTGTTTGTTTGTTCAATAATTTTTGTCATTGAATTTTATGTACTCTATTGTAGTATTTAATCATAAATTTAAATGAGTGTAATGTAACTGGCGTGATACGTGATATATCACTTGTTATAAATAACCTAGAATGAGACGTTATCTGCCTAATTTTAATTTACAACCTACCGATGGAAATAAAACGTTAGGTTTCCGAATTGGGATCCGAAGATTGTATCTTGGATTCAAAACTTAGATAATGATCAAACGGAACAAATGTTACTGGCAGATATATAAAGTGTAGTAACTGTCAATACATAATTTTTCACGCAGGTATAATTAAACGTAGATGACTACTTCTTGGAATAAGAATTTTTGTAAGAAAATCTAATATACAATATATTTTCGTCCTAATTCTTATATGTTAAATATATTGAGATTGTTGTTAACATGCACTTGTTTTTGTATCTAGCGTTTTAAAGTGAATTATCCACTGCAGTTGTATATCTAAGACACAGGATTACCTAGTTTAGGTGGCAGCGGTCATATGTAGAATACAACAATTTTTTATGTAGTTTTTGATAGTTTGCGGTCCATAGTTCTAGTTTGATAAATTGTATAATAATATTTTTATAAGTTTATGATTTACAGTCAACCCCTTCACTATTGTTATTTTAGCATATTGTATATTATCTGTAAAGTTATAATTACTTGTAAAATAACAACAAATAACAGCACCGTATTGTATTGTATCACATACAAATAAATAAATATGAGTTATGTGAAACAGGTCCCGTTAGGACTAAACGATGAAGGAATACCACTCGGAATTCAAGTCGTGGCCGCTCCTAGAAATGACGCTCTGTGTTTAGCTGTGGCCGAGCATCTCGGCAAAACATTTGGAGGATATGTACCACCCTGTGGAATTATGAAGTAATATGGAGGCAGTATCATCAATAATATTACAATATTTTTAGGTCACGCAATGTTTAGCGGGAAGGTTATAGTTGTAATGTTCCATACAATTCATTTCACACTTATTACTCGGACTATAATTTCAAGTTTACTACAATAATCGTAAGGTTGCAAGTTGGTAATTAACTGGAGCGCAAATTTACGTGCAGTTGTTTTTGCAAATGGTCGTCAAATTGACAGAAAAAGTCTAGTTAATATAATAATTTTGACCAAATTGGACGCAAATAGCAAAATGTAAGATCTGTATCGGCCTATTACAATATTAAATTTAAAGTTTATTTGCGTACTAAATAGATTTTCGGACTTTCTATTTACTATTCGTAGTGTTTTGATATCACAGAATATATAGGAATATACAAAATTCGTCATTCGAATATTTTGCTCTCATCTTTTGTTGTGAACCTGGCGTCCATTTGCAACAGCCAATTAATTGCTGTCAATCTGCTGTGCAACTTGACGCTCAATTGCATCGGTAGCAAATGTTGGAAAATTCGAGTTTAAGCTTCGCAGCGAAATTTGCTTTAAATTGTAACAAATATTTTGACGGAATATTATTGTTATTAGGATATAAAATTATTTGGAAGCGAATTTGGAATATATTTCATGTTTTAATATATAGTTTATCTAAGAGTTAAACTCTTGCAGTGATTGGACCTGATCTTAGTGCATTGTTTAATGCACTTTAATGGGATACTTGAAATTATTAAGACTGATACATGTGGTGTCACGTAATGTCAAGTTATTTATGCTTTTTCTTCAACTCTGAATGTAATTCAAGATTAATTTGTATTATAACCCTTAAATATTGAGGCCATTTAGTGAGAATATTATTTAAAAAAAAACGTGTGCGGACACAAAGTTATTTACGTTTTTATTTCAACTGGGAATGTATTTCGATATGAAGATTGAAATTATTATTTATATTTGCATATTTTTGTCACGTTAGAAAAAAGCGTTATACCTCCTCCATGCCACTCTCTGTCTCTCTCTCTGTAAATTTTAATTTTTTTTACATTTTTTTTTCAATTCAAATATCGGGAAATAAGGAAATAGCTATAACAAAAATTGACATTTTATATTTTAGGAAAATATTCATTTTTATTATTAATTATATGTAAAATTGGTAGATAAAATAAGTTTCAATGAAATTTCCACGCGTTCAGTATTTAAGTAATTAAAGTACATAATGCTCGTCTTTTAGAATTTAAATTTTCACACATACGCAACATGTTCGTATACAACAGAAAAAGACAGTGACACGAAAGCGACTATAAAATAACGCTTTTTGTTTACGTGACGATTTCTATCGGGCAACTCCTACTTACTTGTCCTAAAAGATTCTAAATTAAATTAGTACAATTGGCAACACCATGTAACTGTTCCTTATATGATATATCCGAATTCATCTGATATCAGAGATGACAATGTGATAGTTGTATGTTATTGTTTCAAAGAGACTTTAAGAAGGACAATACTTATTTTGTAAACTTATTAAATTTCATATTCCTATTATTAGATAAGTGGAATAGTTGATAAGAGGTATATATAATAAAACCATGCTTTGGTGAAGGTCTCTCTATTTTTTTATACATTAAAGTTGTTAAAATATCCTGTTATTGTTTTATTTCAAGACCTCATCAGTTGTTATTTTGGCAAATTCAACACAAATGAACTTTTCCATAAACAAATTTGGGCTTAATTCAACACTTAGGTAGGTAGGTGGTAGAGCCACGCTGAAGCTATTACGGTTTCAGCATGAATGGGTCGGTTCGCCCGGGGTACTACCACTCTCTCACAGAAAACCGATGTGAAATTAGTTATTTGCTTGCATTGTTGCGTTTCGTTCGGTCAGTGAGAACGCCGGAGACTCATCCCCCCTCCACTTTCCTCTTCCCTTCCTCTCTGCCCCTCCCAGCACAGGCTGGCAACGCACTTGCGACGCCCCTGGTGTTGCAAGTGTATATGGACGGTGGTGATCACTTAATATCAGGTGACCCACCTGTTCGATTGCCTCATATGATATAAAAAAAAACTTTATTATGTACTAGCTGACCCGTGCGACTTCGTCTGCACCAAAACGGTTATCACCGGTTTCAATTGAATTTTTAAACCTAAAACCCGATTGCAGCCACACCTACAGTTTCCAATTGTAAATCCAAACTATCAAGGGGCTCACTCAAACATTTACCTAGATGGTATGTGAGAAATCTTTTAAAATAAGCCTAGAACCCGTTCGTAGCGTCATCTACGGGGTTCAATTAAGATAAAAACTAACCTACATATATTGGCGGTAACGTAAAAAAATAACTTGAGGTGTTTATGAAACCAAATTACTTTCCCTTTTTTGTAGACGTTTACTATACAATATCAAGTTGATAGAGTTCAATTGTAAATTAAACGATAAAAATATTTATAAAATAAATAATAATAAATTAAACACTGAATGATCTGGGATAGTCAAGTTAATACATCAAAAGGTAATCCTTGAGTTGGTTTGCTATTGAAATGAAAATTATATGTATGTATATATTGTATACACTCTCTCTCTCTCTCTTTTTATCTGTCACGACACCTAA
>MU158741.1:1430021-1467850 GCA_015888305.1 Antheraea pernyi | reverse complement strand
TACTCTTACGTTCCAATTACCCTTTTTCATTCTACATTCAACAATGATATTAACCATAATGAAATTCAAACTTTAAAAAATCAATGAACTATGGTCGAATGTCGACCATTGGGCGCCCACTAGTATATTAAAATCTCTGTATATATTTATGAAATCATAGAATTTTCCGAGTCCACAAGCATTTACTAATTGAAATTGGAAACAGTACCGAGTGACGGGTAAATGTTCTTCTACTACCACCCTATGCCAGAAACAATATAGAACTATGGCTTTGTCAGAGTTTGAAATTGACAATACGTCGTGTGGTGATTATGCCCATACCTTCCTTCGAAACGAGGCTTATGACCTTGCAGTGGGTCTTTTACACGCTTAATGTGGTCATGACGGAAATATGGTCATGACGATATTTCTCATAGAAAATATAAGGCAGCAAATGAACAGGTGAGTCACCTGACGATAAGTGATCAACGCCGTCCATAGACACTAGCAACATCAGGCGAGTCGGAAGTGTGTTGCTAGCCTGTGTTGGTGGGAGAAGAGAGGGAAGGTGTGTCTCCGGCGCTTTCACTGACCGTACAAAACGCAACAATGCGAGCACTGTTCCTTCACGTCGGTTTTCTATGAGAGGGTGGTTTATAAAATATATCATCGGGCACATTATTGTATATAAAAAATATCTAGCTGTGATAAATTCATGATTTTAATAGCGTTTAAAAGTTACTGAAAAAAAATTGTTCCTAAATTTATTTATAAATTAAAATTTTGACCTGTAAAAGTATGATGCGCTTTAAAAAACACAACGTTAACCAGCTACCAGGTATCCTGAATCCTGTTTGGAAGGGCATAATATATCTTCATATTAAAGAACCAGCTTTTCTAAAATTCTCGTTCTTCCAACGTTGCTGGCTCTTGTACTAAGGTGTTGCAAAAAATTACCAAAATCCATTAAGAATTTCATTAACCACAAATTTTTGTTTTTCCTTATCCTGGAGAACTCCCTCTATTTTATTGGATAAAAAGTATCCTATATGTAACCTTGTAACATTAGGTATCACTGTGTCAAGTTTCGTCAAAATTGGTTCATTACTTTCAGAGTGATACGTGTTCACAGGGACAGAAAAACAGACACAGACAGACAAAAATTGCAAAGTCTACCCAAATCAAAACTTTCAAAAAATATTTAATGTACAGATTTGGCTTTGTTACAGTTTTATTATAATATAGATAGATAATGTTTTATGTATCCGTGGTGCTATATCTCTAATGAGCCTATTTCCGAACTTGATCTAGTTTTATATTATTGTTAAAGAAATAATTTATTAAGACCTGTCAATTAAGCTTTATCACGCAAAAATCAGTCAATAGAAATTACTACGAACTGTTCATAAGGTCTGTTAAAGGAAAAAAAATCCATTGGTATACGTTTCGATGGAGGACCATGAAATTTGAAAAAAGGAAACTTGTAGTTTACATGCGGTAGAGATGAAACTTTCAGAGAATAATAAAATATTCATAGAAATAAGATACGTGAATACTATGCTGGTTATGACGGCTTTTCCCAAGATTTCGTAATATACAATGAGGAGACCGGGAATACAAGAAACACTATAATATAATTTGTCACATCCTCTTGCATGTTAAATCGTATAGATATATATGTTTTTTAATAACGGGGCTAAAGAAGTTTTCACTATCCGAACCAATGAAGTTGTGGCGTGTAGCTACCGAGTATGTCATCCTTTTTGGCAGGCTGGCTGAAACTCCTCTACATTTGGTGACCCCGACGTGATCCGTGTGTCGGCACGATGATGATGCCGAGATTCCTACAATAGTACCGTCGTCGCCGCGACATGTTTCCGCGCACCAGAGCCTTATCATCCGACGTGATGATGCCGCCACACCTTCATTAATGTGACAACACGGAAAAAAACTCAGAAAGGAAGATGCCAAGTCACGAAACGATTATTCCTAGCTTGAAAACAAGCTGATTACTGTAATTTTTTGATGGAAGAGCTCAAGAAACTCAAACATGAAGTAGTCGAACTGAAGGCGGCTATTTATTGTCGGCCAACGCCACCGAACTGCATGCGTCGTAGCTGTCATTCACAACAGAGCGTATTTCATTTTCGTTCTCACTCACGAGATTCCTGCAAGACAACGCCGCCGTCATCATGTTGCTACTGTCATCGACGGTTTGGCAAAAATGCAAGACGATGCAATACACCCCGCTCATTCAGCAGCGATCCCAAACTAATAAACCAGGAATCTAGCATCGAGCTAGGAATGTAGGAGCTTCGGGCTCACTACTGTAAGATTCTAGACAGACACGGACAGCGTAATAATAATACTCGGAATGCGTGAAATAGGCGCACACGACATTTCAATTATTTGTTTAATTGTTTGAACGACATTCTATTTACAATATTTACAAAAGTTTCAGCCAGCCTGCCAAAGAGGATGACATACTCGGTAGCGACAATTGCTTTAATAAATATTAGCACATAAAGTAACATTGCCAATAAGGCACCCAAAGGACTTGTAACAGGGTGCCTAAAAATTTAAAACGTAGACGTCCGCATTCCGGAGTAAAAAGGATGGGCTATGTACAATAGATATTTAAAAAACCCACGTGCTACCCAGACATCTGTCACTATCACAGAATAATATTAGTAATATTCTATTATATGGTCACTATCACCGGGACGCGTAGGAACGTAATATAATACGCTATATATTAAGAATATTTGTATAACCGTGTGATATAACCTGTATCAATGATATTTGCATAAAGGATAGTCAGCAGAACGCCTTTTGTATTTCATTTCGCTCCACAACCAACACGGAACCCTCGAGGCCACAAAACGCCAAAAAGTTTATATTACATTTGTATAAGTTTTTTTTGGTTATTGAAGAATGAGACTTCAAGTTATAATGTCGAGTATTATTATGGTATTACCAAAGTAACGATCTAGAATATATTATTCATTTAATCAGTTATATTCATCGATATATTGTTATACTACTTTTATTTTGTATGTATTTACTGTAGGTTATTAAAACAGCACGTGCGATTCGGCTGACTTGACAGAAAATAAATATCTTTTGTACATAAATTAACTAATACCAAAAAAGTAAGCAACAGAATTACAATACGGCGATTCCCTTCAACTCTCTGCGCTAACCTGCTCACTTTTTCTCTTTGGGCAAGTGCCTACTTCCGTCAAAAACGTTTTGTTGAAAACCATACCAAAATTCTATTTGAAACTACATTGTTTTTAAATAGTATGAGAGTTTCAACTATACTTTTATTCTACAAAAGTTCAGAATGCGAACTGTTTCCGACTGGACTACCACTATACACAATGTTTACCACCCGCCGTTGTAACACGCTTATGTTTATCACGTGCCAAGATCAGTTTTGTAAGGAGTGGTATATTTACATAACTGGACTGCTATCACTGTGTATTGTAATAAACTTGACAGTATCACTTTTGATTAAACTAGATGTAGTGTCTCTTTTGATTAAATTCGACGTGGTGTCTCTTTTGATTAAATTCGACATAGTGTCTCTTTTTTTATTATATTCTACATAGTGTCTCTTTTGATTACATTCGACAGTGTCTCTTTTTGGTTAAGCTTTCCTTTTGTCACATTTCGTTAATTGCCAATATCTTGGAACTAGCTGTTCTTGAATTGTTTGTGTCGCGTGCCAAGATCAGTTTTGTAAGAGAGTTGTCCGTACATAACTGGACTGCTGTCCAGTGCTGCTGCTGAACTGTGTATTAGTAACAAACTCGACAGTATCACTTTGATTAAATTCGACATAGTGTCTCTTTTTTTATTACCTTCGACACAATGTTTCTTGTTACCTCATTTTGTTAATGCATGATTGTCGATTTCTCAGAACTCGCTGGTGTGTCTGGATTGTTTAACGGGCGACAAGACCAGTTTTGTAAGGAGTGGTATCTCTACATAACTTAACTGTGTATTAGTATATCATCATGCAATTTATGTTATTGGTTGGGTGAGAATAAAAAAAAGGTGACAGGTGAGTAAAACCATAACATTATTGAGAAGAAATCGTTTATTTTGATTTTTTAAAATCTCAAGACGAATCAAACTCGGCCCGCGCTTGTGGAGCCGCCATACATACCGACGCAAGCGCCCTCTCCCCGACTAGCACTCAGTACGCGTTGCGCTGCACCTCCTCACTACACACTATATGTAACACGAAGTATATAGATTCAAACTCTATGCGTTTGTGCTCTAAATATCATCACAATGTTCGACAGCCACTAGGCTCAGTCGGTAACCTCTAACAGAAGTACCTACTACAATATACTATATAATCCTCTTTCGATTGAAATCACATCGACTTATATAATAATATTAAAATGAATGCCACAACGAGTAGTCTATCTGCTCTAAGTTACAGTAAACTATATAATATCATTTCGGATCACTCTAGGCATGGAATTATAATTATATCGCGGTGAAATGATTTTTATTATCACTGCTATTTCACCGGTGATACGCATGACGATTATCTTCGAGATTCTCAATTATTTGTTACAATATACACTTTCACTCAATGGAATTAAGTGAATTCATGGTACAGTTTACATCAGACATGATGTCTGCGATATATAATGTATTGAAGTGAAATGACACTCGAGTGACATGTAACAGGTGTTTTGGATTCATATATCATATGACAAGTTATTCTTCATATGATATGGAGAGATAGCAGCGCCTTGTGGAACGTTCCATGCGTAGAGGAGTCGTTATGGAATAGAAGAGTAAGAGACCGTGCGGGGGGTCGGCGCGCGGGGGGTGTGGGGGGTCACGCTCCGGTGGCGCGCGCGAGTCTCGGCGCCGCGCACGCGCACGCGAGGCAGGCGGCGCGGAGCAGTGTGGGGCGCGCGCGCGAGTACCGCGGTGATGTCGCGTGGTGGTGCGGGGGGTCGCGCGAGGGGCGCGTGCGGGCGGCGGCGAGGGGCGGCGCGGGGCGAGCGCGACGCGCGCCCTCAGCTCGGGAACTTGGCGTAGAGAGCGTAGTGCAGCTCGTAACCGGAGAACCGACAGAACTGCGCGTCCTCCTGCTCGTACGCGCCGAGCGACGAGAACTTCTTCAGCTGGCGCGGGGCCTCCGCCGCCGGGGAGTCCTGACACGGCAAAACCTCAGCATTATTCAAAACCCTTCACTATGAGAAAAACACCTTGTCCGAGCGTACACATGTATACCTATAGAGTACACGCTATGGATATATAGGAATCAAAGTCATTCATCGATTTCCATTCCACAATAATGTTCTACATACCCATCCAGTTGTAGATGTGTAAGCAAACATACATACATTATAAACAGGCCTGTGTATCTAAATAATTTAATTAATTCGGGGTCTAATCTAATGTGTAAATGTGGTTTAACAATACAAACACTAAACTGATATGAACTTCGACTTTTATTTATCCAACCGGGCTCACACCTAAAATGTTTTTAGTTTCTACAGAAACAACTACTATCCATTTATATATAGTTACGTACATCGCATGTCATTCTACTTATTATGTATGCATCAGCACATCTGAATTAAAATTATATGTATAGTCAGAGTCAAGGTCGAACGCTCGGTTAAGTCGCCACAACAACACCATTATTACACATATTACAAATAATTGTAACAAACAACTTTATTCCCACCAACGGGCACTCCAAAAACATATGTAGCGCATAGACTTGCACCTCACCCCTACATCTTGATCCTACGAGCCAGACATGAACCAGTAATCACCTACTAATCACAAGTCATTTTCCTAATGGAACGCTCTGCACACTTCCATACTCTCATGCACTCTCACCAATCTCTGTTTCACTATCCCTATAATGGTCAAAATATTTTCTTGCTATGGCACTCTTAACTATCACCCATTAGTGTTTATTTTATATGGGCTTTAGACTAAAAAAAAACTCATATTCCACTAACAAAAACAAGTAACAACACAAATAAAATAGCTCCCTTTTTTAATTCTCATTCAATTTACATCAGACTCATATTTCAGCTAGCATTAAGTGATGGTATGGCGTACTAAATCTAGAGGACTTAACTCTCAAAACACCATATCAAATGGTAACAATCAAATAATACTCTACCATTCATGAGTAGCAATATTTATGTAGGAAAGTCTGCACTCGCTTCTCGTCTTAAATCAATTAAAAAAATAGATTCTTAATATTTGACCTAATTATCTAGAAAATTACAAATTTATACGTAATCCTCTACGCTTCTATGTTAAAGAACAGTGTCAATGACCGTCAGGTGATTTCAATTTCGCTTGAAAGTGAACGTGGGAATGGTATGAACAAAATAAAAGGGTTTATTGTCCGTTTTGTTATCGAAGGTTATTAACTCCGGGTCGCCCCTTACAGCTTTGGGCGACGGTCATTGCACCTAGGTTTATCACTTTTGTGTTTATACTTTTGAAAGTCTTAGGACAAACTTTAACTTATGTTCTCTTTGTATTTTATTAATGTTTGTTTTGATTATTTTATATATTAAATGTGACCATGAAGTATTATAGCCTAGAATACTGCGTGTTTTTAACCTTTCCACTGGTATAATTTATCTCACCAAAAGTAAAATTTGTATTTACATAGATGATCGCTTCAAATATATGACAGATGATACACTAACCGGTGTAGCGAAGACGGTGAGCACGAATTTAGCAGGTCGGAACGCCTCCAGTACACGCTTTATCACTTCGTCGTAGCTCGAGACCGGAACGTTGGACTCGAATGAGACATAAGAGCAGGACCTCTCCGGAGTGATATGTATAGTCATGTAGCAGCCCTATGGGTTATAAAAATATTCATTCAACTATCATATCTTTATGGAAATATTCCAAACATTGATTTTATGAGTATTTACATTTCAAAATGACCTAAATCCTATTTTATCTGTTCCCTAGTATTTTACGTTATTTTTCAAGATCTTCAAATTTGTACATGTAAAAAAAAGATCATAAAAAACATTTAGCAGTTATCAGGATTACCGACAGAAGTGAAAATTCAATACAATAGAATAACTATTCTGTTTTGAATTATTAAATTAATTATACCCTTGAATGATTTAAATTTCATAATTTGTACACTGAAATATTATACATAATCATTACATAGTATAAAAAAGTCCTTTGTCATTTATGTATGTCTGTCTGTTCGCAATAAACTCAAAAACTACTGAACGGACTATATATTTTATTATCTATATATGAGGCATATAGAATCAAAGACAGCTAAGTGCCACAAGTTCTAAAAATGAACTGAGTATGGAGCCTTCTAGTCTTATTGGTTGCAAATCACCATTTAATTCCTACAAGAAATAAAATACAGCCTTTTAATTTTCGTTTTAAAATTGATTTTGAGATCAAATACATTTAAGTACAACCAAATCATCAAATAAGAAGTAAAGTAAGAATAAAATACAGTTAAGGAATTGTCGCATTTTTTAATTTCTTGAACTTCTTTTTTAGAGCTGATGGCCATAGGCAGGCAAAATCAATAGCCTATGCCACTCCCTAAAATTGAAACTTTGAATATAAGTAAAACTCCAACTGTGAGAATAGATAAACATTTTTTTTGTTTCCTGCAAATTTGGCACTTAGCTGTTTTTGATTTTATATGCCTCATATATTGTTACATTGTGATACTTGGAATGTCTATTTATATATAAGCTGTTATTGAAAAAATAATTTTGATATTTAATATTAAAATTATATTTCCATAAACTTCAAATGAAAATGCCATATTTAATCTCTTCATTATTTTCTTACAAAAGTAAAAAGTAAAAAAAGACAAAATTATAAATATCAGTGAGATGATTATACTGTACAACTCACAGAAGGTAAATCCACATCTCCCTTTGGCAGCATTGATAATATTTACAATTTATATTTAATAATTGTAATATATCTTAGATTATAAAATTATAAGATTTTAAACAAGATAAAATAATCCAAAAATATACCAATTATAAATAGTCTTAAACAAAAATTGGCCAGTGTCAAAATAGACTAGGAATGGTAGAAAATTCATTGTATCTTTTTAATTGTAATTATGTTTTTTTAAAATAATTATACATTGTATAACTGTCCATATATTCAGATAAGGATGAATTGAGAATGAACAATACCTGTTATGATAAATATGAAAATATATTAATACACTAATACCTATTATTATATATAATATATTTTTGTCAAAATTCGATTAAAATTAGTATTAAAAATAGTAATAAATTGATCATTATAATAATGGGAAATTAAACTTACATCTTTAGCGACCCCATTCATAGAGTAGCCACACGGGTCGAACAGGAAATCGTCTATGACCATTCCTGGGATTATTTTGTCTATGCCCGACTCCTAAATATAGAAAAATAAATAATTAACATGTCTTGTATTATTATATTTTATTTATAATCTTGGGTTATTTAGCTATATTTTGTAATATTGGTACGGTGTTTTACTGGTGTTTTACGTAATATAGTTTGGTTATTGTGCACAGGTGAAGTGGATCGGAAATAATACCACGGAATATGGATTCTGACTTGCCAGAAAAACTCCCTGTAAAGTTCTAACAAGACGGCCACCATCTCGTTAGTTCATTGAGATTATCGCAAGAAACTTGTAATATCACCTACTCGAGTAATTTACTAAAATTTACTAGAACATTGGTTGGCAAAAACAAAATAAAATACATGTAACACACTGTTATACTGTTTTGGCACTATCACCAAGCCAACTTGGTAAATAACGGACACCTTAATATGGCTAGTAAATCTAATGTTATCAAATTAGAATAAAAGTAAGCACGGAAGGACTCACTCTGGTGGCTTGTGCTGCGTCAACGGAGTAGGCTCGAGTGAATATATCCATCACAGCTGGATCCAGGTCAGACATGAGTATCTCTATAGTCTGGTCCGCTTCCGAAGCTTCACATCCGCTACTGGCGTCGCGCTGTTCCTTCTCCAATGCATCCACTGTGCCTGGAACAATTGATATCAAAATGAATATTAATAATAACCATTATAAACGCACTTTCCTGTAAAGATGAGAAAGAAATTTGTTAAGGTGTGTGATATATGTAGGTAGATTCATATACTGTAACATTTTCATAAGTAGTTTTATGCTGTCATGTTGTATTTGCCTCTCCGATTATAGGCGTCTTGCGGTAAGGTTGTATTTCATTAAGCTCCCTAAAATATACCGCTTTGGACATTTATATAAAGGTGAAAGGATTTTTTCTGTGGTTAGTAATGGGGATTCAAATCAAATCTCTCTCTCTCTTCTCTATGCTTATTGACGGTGTTTTAGTAGCTCTTGCTTGATACCCACAACCACAGACCTCTATAATTTTAATTATATAATGCGGGCTGCATTTCTAGTATATAATTTAATAAAACTCACCTTCCAGCGGCAACAGCGTGTACAGATACCAACAGTCTTTCTCGGGTCCCATAATGTAAGCGCGTCCGTCGCCGAAGAACGAATCCAATAGTTTCACCTGAAACGATAAAACACTGCTAACTTTTTTATCGCTAAAGGGAAGTCTTCCAACTAGTTCGAACTTAAAGAGTAGATTTAAAATGTTTCAATTCGGGACTCGAGAGAGATTTGGTTACTTTAACTGACAAGAGTGGAGGGACGAGCCAAAAATGACTTTTATTTTATAAATTATAGCGGCAGACCACTATCTTATTTGATGTGTTATCAGAGTTTACGTATATCTTATATGGGGAAACTTTCGAAGTTTTGGCAGAGTACTCAAAGTTATTTTAAGGGCTCAAATGTTCAGGCATTTTTTTTTTCAGGACTGGAAAAAAGGTCATTTAAAAAAGCAACCTAAAATATAATCCATCCATTTTACAAAATACGACAGATACCATCTTTATCTGAACGGCAGTATTATTATGCGATTCCTTTGTAACATTACACCGATCGAAAAAGTAAACATCACTGAATTTAGAGGATTTTAGCAATGCCTATGGTTTTAGGCTTAGGCTTATGGTACTATTAGTAATTAAATGCACTTCTATTTTAATGAGTCGGCTAGTTGTAGGCTTAGGTTTACGGTGCAATTAGTAATTGAATGCACTTCTATTTTAATGAGTCCTAAATGTTATTTAAGCTAGTTTTAGGCTTAGGCTTATGGTACTATTAGTAATTGAATGTACTTCTATTTTAATGAGACAAATGCTATTTAGGCTAGTTTTAGGCTTATGCTACTATTAGTAATTAAATGCACTTATATTTTAATGAGTCAAATGTTACACTCAATTATGTAATTACAAAGTGTCGCTATACTGATAGGATAACGTTAGGTCGCGTCTGTGATAATGGCGACGCGGGTTACGCAATCTAAATTATCCGCGAGCGGACAGTTATCTGTTCTAGGAATTATATGTTATTTGAGTCAACATGCCATTTCTTGTAATTACAAAAAATAAGTTTTAGTTTCTGAGGCGTATTGGACACCTTCGCAAACTCCATTACTTGCTCTCTCTAAGGGCTTGTTCATACTGGGGTAGTAATTTGGTCCAGTACAGAGTAATTTAGTAGCTAAAATCGGTCGCACTCCAGTCGAGAACAGTACACAAGTCAGTGGTGTTTTTTACATCAGAACGTTCAACACAATATCGTAAATAATAAAGATACTGGCAATCGCTGTTTTAAAAGAGGTGGATGAAGAAATGTGTACAATAAAGAGAAACAAACTTTGGATACGACAATGGATTAATAGAAGAGATGAACTAGGAGCTACGAATTGCCTTCTAAATTAATAAGCACTAGAAGGTCCCAGCATTGATGTTGTAAATACGTAGAAACAAATTTTAAATTGGTTTGTTGGTGCCAGCGACACGATACTTTGCAGCAGGTTCGTACTTGTTTATCAGATGAACGAGTAAGCAGTGAAGCGTATTGGGCGCGCTCCTCGCCCAAAAAGTAGAACGAAATGGATCAACTCGACTAAATAATGTGCTAATCAACTCGACTAAACTTCTGCGGTGTTATTAGAAAAAAGTTAAATACGTATTGAACCCTGGCTTTAAACAGTGTTAGATCAAGTAGTATAAATAGGACTTTGTTACGTCATCACGGTTTAGCTACTAAAGAGATAATGAAATTTTAAATACACGTCACCAAGAATATAAAAAAGGACATACGAGGGTTTGATCCAGAAAAAAAACACTGTTTTCGAGGGATATACCAAGTACATTAACGCGAGCGAAAGTGCGACAAAAGCTAGTAATCTATACTTTTAATGACAGTAAGCAAGTTTTTATTTTTTCTAAGATACTATTCGCGAATGTTGAGTATATAAAAAGATATTTCGTAATACGAAGCAACATAAAAAGCATCGCCAGTCGCCACTGTTAAGTCGTTAAACATTTCGACAGGTATATAAACTGGCCGATTCCAAAACATGACAAACCAAAAGACAGTTATTTAACAATCGACGGCACCCAAACACCCATCGTGGACACCATCAGTAAATGTTACTTGTTATGCATGGTCACAATCTTCGTTTATCGCCCCCCTAACATGTAATCTCAAAGTTCGAAAATGCGAAATGTGATACAAACCTCGGAATCAAAGTTATCGTGCGGCTGCAACTGGGCCGCCGGTCTTGCGAACTCTCTTCTAGAGTAGAACACGTTATGGACGCGGTCGTGGCCTGCGACGTCGCGTGCAAGGGCCAGTACCGCGCGCACGCACCGCAGTGGGGTCGTGGTGCCGCAAGTCTTCAGTATCCAACGACGGCGCGATACGAACATGCTGCTCTCACTGTAAAACAACAAATCATAACGTTAATATCTATAGAATAATCGACCATCGCAGTTAGGACAAGGACGAAGTTTTGAAGGTGGTAGAGCCACGCTGAAGCTATTATCGGTTTCAGCATGAATGGGTCGGCTCGTCCGGGGTAGTACCACCATAGAATACCACTCTCTTAGAAAACCGACGTGAAGTAACTATATGCGACTGGGTTGTTTGTACCAATTGTAGTTTTGGCGTTCTTAAGCGTCTTACCAGGGTCTAAACTGAATATTTTAAACCGCAGATTTTAATGAAGGAAGCCATCTTTATGAGAGCACAGTATGGTGGTGTGTAAAGCTTTTTTAACTACCACCCTCAAGTTTCAAATCTATCGCCAAGCAGTATCGAATCGTAATTCGTAAATCGAAAGCAGTAGATCCAGATATTACCCCCTTACAAACTTTACCTCTTTATAATATTAGTATAGACAACGATAGATTCATTAACTTTTGAATATCTCGGGAGTCTAGAGTTGGGAGGTTAGCAACAATTGTAGACAGAGACACTTGTGTGTTCAAAAAAACTGGTTTATGTTCACAATTTTGCGTTGACTCGTTTGCCTTGAATTTTAAGGTCAAGTTGTAAGTTTGAGCCTAGAACTCCTAATTTAAATTTGTAATTCTAATATTATGTAATCACTCTATATCATTTGCATAATTGATTATCTGTTTTACATAATAGGAAGTGCTCACATTTGTTTTTTTTTACGTAATTCGCGATTTCAGTTTCAAGACTTGCACTCTTGACTAAGTTGTCAAAATAAAATCGGTAGAGTGCCTTAAGCGCTCGCCACCGTAGTCCGGTGAAGCTGTTAAGACCTAGATAGGCTATTGGCCGTTATTGAGCCTAGTTAATAGCCTAGATAGGCTATTGACGTAGTCAGTCCGAAAAAAAAAACTCTAGGTATACTGTGTTTCTCATTTCAGATGACATCATTATTTAATATCCGTTGAGATTGTGATAAACTCTAAAGTCTATATATAAATCATAAAAAAAACCCTTTTTAATCGTTTTTTACAACCCTGACCGTATCTCGTTCGAATTTCGATAACTTCTGATCTTTATTTTATCTCCTTAATGTGGCACACGTCATAGAATATTGTTCTAGAAGCTACGATTCTTCTCTAAACATCCTGTTCGATAGAGTAACAAACTCATTATCCGAACAAAGTTATTGGTTACATTTCGGTCGTGTGAGGAAAGAGAACGTACGTGTTATATAAAAAAAAATGATTACAAGAGGTTATCAAAACATTATCGCAATTGAACTGGGAAATATCTATCTTAATCTGGCTTCTGGCAAAGGTTTCATCCTCATTCATATTCGAAAACTTTATTAATTGAATTGTCTATAGCTATCTATATCTATTTAAAACGATTTCATCTATATACATAAAAATCAATTGCCGAAGTAAATGCATCACTTCCGTACGGTTGGCTAATTTTTGGTATATGTATGTAATTGCTTTGAAGAAAAATTAAAATCGTATGGAAAAGTAAAAGAACTGGGTTAATAGATACCATATAGAAAAGTGAGTGAATACAAAAGAAAACAGTAGAAAGATTATAATAACCTGGAATCATTGATATACAAAAACCCAAGATGCACACAACGTCTCACAGCACACAAGAATGACTGCTTACAGTAATTTCAAATAGTCTCGCGTCGCTTGCGTTCTTGTAAAAACAACTTTAAATCATCCAGGTTGAATTTGCAAAATCATAAGTCTATTGTATAACTATAACCACGTATATATACATTCTTGAACGCTTGAACTTTGCGATTCCACGTTTGGGTAGTCGCCTCCATAACAGAAAAACTTTTTACTTGCCTCATTGCAGAACGAATATCGGTCAACATTCCCCAGTATATCGTATGTCTTCTTTCTGTAACGCTGTTCGCACAGAGATTGACATATTTTCAGGTTCAGTTACCTCTATCAAAAATACTCTTAAATCACTTAGATAATGTAACTTATAGGTTGTTAGTTGTATGATATATTTATTTTGTTTGTAATGTCTGTTCTCTATCTTTTATATGCATGCTGTGTCTACATCTAGAAGAGTACAATCATAACATGGTTTTTCTATACTACTAAATTATGTATGTAACTAGATTGTACTCAGTTTTGTAGACCAAAAAACTAAAAAAAAATAATATATAAGTACTGGGGAGTTTTTCTGGCCGGTTTTGAGCTTTACTTTTATTCGAGACTGCGTCTTGGATTTTTATATGTCAATGACTGAAATACTAAAACAAAGACTCTGTCAACATCTGAACCCTCAATTTAATTGATACAGGATTTTTTAAACTTTGGAATTCTTTAACTCAGCCTCTAATTAATTGACAATTACTTTCTTATAGGAAAAAAGGTGCCTTATCATTTTTCGATAAAACCACTTCTGTGAAAGTTATTGAAGGTTTAAAGTTAGACATTTCATGAATTTTGAAGTTTTTCTTCTTTTACGCGTAAGTTAGTGTAATTTAATGTTAAATATTGAATATTGTTAACTATTTTAAAAATATATTAAATATATGGTATATAATGTTGAATTTCGTAAGTGTCCATTTCTTGTTTAGATTTTTTTTTACTGCAGGGAATTTTGACTTTATTTTATTATTTCTCAGTTGCACTGTTGCTTGGCATCAGTTGGAGTGTATTTCAAGCTACGTTTTGATATTAAAGAAAATTAAAAAAGAACGTCTAATTTACTAAAATTTTGTTTTGAAAACCTTACTTGCGGTCTTGTACATTCCAAAAAAAATTTTTTTCCCCGTCGTGATTTATTTTCTTAAAGAGTAATTAATCTTCTATATAACTTGCTCCGTTATCTTTTTTCTTTTTTTCTTGAACTGACTACGCTATTTACCTGGCAGGGTCTTCACAGCTTCACCGGACTACGTGCGTTATCTTATTGTAAATTTGTTCAATTCGAAAAACTATTTCGTTAAATCCAAATTTCACATGTGACTGTTCTTTAGAAGATCATAACTTGACAAATAAACATGATAGAAAAAAGTATATTTGTAAAAGTATATTGTGTATTCACATTCATATCTAGTAGACGTCCGGTTAGGATCAATATGAATGAATTTCAGAACCTCAACTTTTTTTTCTTTGTCCGCTTTACGTGAAATGCTGCCAATATTTCCGTACTGTTTTCTGTCTCATTCTTTCACTCTTTTATATCGATATTTTTTAACTTAAATTTCCGTACGGTTTTTCTAACATTTCTTTGATACAATCATTCTAAGACAATTACAATCACAAAAAAAATTACTTGAATAGGTCTACACCTATTATGAAGTACCTATTATGGGCTACCCGTTATGAAGTGATGCGGTTACATACATTCAACAAATGATTTTAATTTATATAGATTAACAATATTTAAAGGCACGGCTATTTTGTGGGGCAGGCAAGTTGAAAGAGTGAAAAAAAATAAAAATAAAATAGATTTGGACAAAAATAAAAAAAAAACGATCTTGATAAAAAAATATATAGATCAAAGTTATCCAAATTCAAAATCTAATGTTACCGCCTCAAACAGTGTTTTATCTTTGTAATAGAGGTCGTAAAAAAATGTTGGACTTATAATTTTCGAAACTTAGCGTGCCCCCAAAAAGAAGTGACAAAAACAAGCCTGTTTAAAAGTATTTACCACTTATTCACAAACAATGTAGAATAAATTAAGTAAATACAGCAACTTTATACTACTCACTTAAGTCATTTAAATTTTCACGTAATAAAACCATTTTATTACGTAAACATGTTCACAAAGCAGGCGGAAAAACTAATTACAATAGTTTTGGAACATCCCTGAAGTAAACATGATAAAAATTCAAAGGACACGTATTGTACAAAGCAAAGATAAGTACAGAAACGAAATGCAAATTATTTTTTTTTACATTTGAAAAACACACGACTCGATATGTCGTGTGGGTCCATTATCGGAAATTACCAACGATAAATATTACCTTGTATCGTGTCTCCGCTTTAAAAATGAATGACTCAGTCGATACAATGTTACTTTTCTTAACTACCTGCGCCTTCGTATGCATCGTTTATTATCCTAACAATACAATATAGAGAAAAAACCATAAGTTCGGCACACCGCTTGCTCCACTTCTCCACGGCAAGAAAAACACATCGGTCGAACACGTAGTGCTTCTAAAAAGTCTAAAGTGCTTCTAGTGTTTTAATGCATCATATTAAATGTAGCTACCGTGATAGTTTTAGATAAGAACCTAATGTCTAAGAAGTCATCATCATCATCTTCTTACCCTTTTCCCACCTAAGTAGGGTCGGCACAACATATTTTACTTTCCACTCTCGCCTATCACATGTCATCTCAGTATTCACACTTTTTATACACATATCATTTTTCACACAATCCACACTATTTTCGGTCTTCCTCTACTCGAGTATGCGTCCACCTTCATACTCAAAACTTTTCTTGTTATCTGGTTATCATCTCTCCTCATGACATGCCCATACCATGCTAACCTATTACTCCCCAACTTCTCTGTCACTGGTGCTATTTTCAAAGTTCCTCTGATATACTCATTCTTAATCTTATCCATTCTAGTTACACCACACATGTATCTTAACATTCGTATCTCCGCCACATGTAATTTTCTCTCATCCGTTTCTTTCGTAGCCGAGCTGATGCATACAGCATGACTGATATTATGATAGTAATATAGTATATCTATTTAATATAGTATTTTCAGTACTTAAAAAAATATTGAAAAGGTCTTTCAGTTTTCATAAGAAAAAATTTCTGCTATTGCTTATGCCGTATTTATATAGTTATTATATAATATATTGCAGTACTAGCAGACTCGGCAGACGTTACCCCGCTTTAATTATATAAAAAATCCTTAACAAATTAAACACCAAAACGTTCCCCATGAATCGCTTTATCTACTGGTGAAAACCGTTTAAAAATCCGTTCAGTAGTTTTTGAGTTTATCGCGAACAGACAGACAGACAGACGCGGCAGGGGACTTTGTTTTATACTATGTAATGATAAGCTTAAAAGAATACCTAATATATTACAAAATTTTGAAAAGTAACAAATGTATTGTATAGTCATATTTTTTTATGTAAAATGTATTTTTAAGTTATTTTTTCATATGTACGAACATTTTTTTACTAAATATTGAAACTCATAATGTCGTAAAATTAAAGAGAATAATAAAATAATGATCCGCCATTTTGAGATCTAGGTCTTAAAAAATCAGCCGAAGGGTAATCAAAAAAGGGGCTGCCTTCGCTAAAAGTGCAGATTACGAACTCCTTGACTTTTCTGCGATTTATGTTGTAGTCAGATGCGTCGTTTTTTCTTACGAACGCAGTATAATAAGTATGTATTATAAAAAATGGAAATATAAGTATTTTCACGGCTTCCTAACATAAAAATGGTGACCGACCCATTGCTCCATTACCAGGAACCGTATCGTATGATGTGCATCATAACCCGGTTTAGCGACTATTGTTCCTTTTTAGGGTACATTTTATCGCCTTCATACCTTATATGTATTTAGCCTTGGACTTCAAGTTGGCCTCAGTACTGATAAAATTGATAACTTTATGAAATCGTGTCTACATTTTATTACCTACATCTTGTACAAAACAAATTGAACAGTTTAATCTCAATTTTGAGTTAATTTCATATAATCACCATTGTTTAACTTGTACATAGCGGATCCCATATGACAGCGGTCGGCAAACTCGTCATCCAAATGAGCCAAATATACACAAATAACTTCTGCCCGTGACTTCGTCCGCGTGGAATATTTACTTTGGGCTAACGCTAACATGCACCAGAAGCACTCAAAAGGGAAAAAACTGTTTTGAGCTATATATAGCCTTTCTCGATAAATGAGCTATCTAACACTGAATTTTTCAAATCGAACCAGCAGTGCCAGAGATTAGCTCGTTAAAGCAAACAAACTCTTCTTAACAAGCTTTATAATATTCGTATAGATACAAAACTGAAATATATTCAAAGAGTTTTTTTAACTTAAGTTTTACTTTACTAGATATATTTTATCGAAATAGGATTAGTTGTACCCTCTTGAGTCTGTCTTTGATCAATATGTTCTTTGTGCGAGCGACTAGCCGTGTTATTGTTGTTTTTAAAAAAATGTGCCTCTTGTCTGTAAGCTTACGTTTAAAAAAGAACTCGTCTCCTACAAGGCAAGTTAACAGATAATATTCCTTGTGGGCACCAAACATTTTGTGACAGAGCCGTAACTAAAGAGCCATATGAGAACATTTAATAAAAATAAATGATAATAAACTCTTTGCTATTAATAATTTCAAATTGCAACTACTATGAACTTGAAATATGCCGTGACATCATTCAATATGCCCTTCACGGTATGTCGTCCCGGTTGCGATGACAATAACATAACCACGACTCAAATCTGCATTATTCTTTTGTAACAATTATACAATTATTTAGCACTGTTTCACTGCGACCAATAAGTTATAGTATCATCATCTGCTCCTAACCGTTATTGGTTACAGCGACCGCTAATAGAAACTTAAGAATCTATTTCTCCGCCCTTTCGTGTGCACGTAGATGACTGGCGTATCCTACCTTCGCAGTAAACGTACGTCCACACTTGGGACAGGTCAATACACCGTTATTATAATGATATTGTATAGCCTTAGGTGGTCTGGCTTTTAGTTCATTACGCTTAGTATCAAGCTCCGCTTTCCTTCTACCCTCAAATGTGTCAATTTGTCTTTGTAAAAGAGTTTTCCACTATGACCGTTTCATAGCTGTTGTTTCTCATACAGAGGGATCTATTTTGCAAGCTTTCATGTGTCTTTTCAGGACATCTTTATACTGTAATAGCTGTCCGCCTTGCTTTCGCTTGCCTTCTTCAAGCTCACAGTATAAGATGCACTTGACCACGCTCTCATCAGGTCTCCGAAATACATGTCCACACCATCGCAGTTGCCTCTGCATTAAATATGCTTCTATGCCGCATACATTAGCACGACTAGGACATCAGTATTTCTTACACGATCGGACCAGTGTATACGCATGATGTTTCTTAGGCATCGCAGGTGGAAGTGAGTTATAGTATATAAGTTGTACTACCACGTTTTAGATATTACAACTGTAAGATTTTTTTGGTTGGAACACTTTTGGGTACCGAAGAACAGAATCCGGTCGTGATCAGTTATTGGCGGTACCAGAGGTGTTAGGATGTTTTTTTTCTTCTTACCACAGGATCAGATCTCTTTTGTTCTGTTGTTGTTACTCTTATTCATATTTATTTACGCAAGAAACAGAATGTTGTCAGTATAAATTCTTTTAAACTAACATGGCAATTTGTCAACTATGAATGATGATGTGTTTCAATTCGCACTAAGATTTCCTTGATTTTGATTGTTTGTGTGGCGATGCAGGCCATGGTGTGTGCATGAGACGTGGCGACGCGATGCCATGCGCAAGTGACTGTGCACATTCTCTCTTACCGCACTGATCTCGCATACCTATAGTGTAATTTGAGAATTCGAGAATTTGAGTTTCGTCCGATTCGTAGAATTTCAATGTTTCACATCTGCCAGGCGTCACGTGACGGCTAATTTTTTCATTGTATTTTTACACTTTCACAGTATCTTTTGAACCGCCTAACAAGTAAGTAATCTTAGTTAAAAATTTAACACAACGTTACCCTAGTGTTACAAATATTCCAAATTTATCTAGTTTATATCAAGACGTTATCTAAAAACGTATATTGTTTGGGTATTCCTATCAAATCAATGTTCTCACGCGTAACTACAATGTTGTTGATATGTGTATCAGTGATTTAGTGATAACTCGATAGGTTATCGCTGGTTATCAGCGGCTGAGAGACAACGGTATCGCGATTCACACATCTGGAACATTATTTTCGTGTGTCATTCATGTTAGCCATATTAGCCTTTTTGATATATAAAATGGCTTTAACCATCATAGTAGCTAACGACGAACTCTATAAAGCTGTATTTCCCAAATTATTTGAAATTTACATATACCTAATAACAGATTACTTTTGTAATTTCATTTCATTTCATATTCAAGAATATGTCTAAATAACAAAATAAACATAATATATCAATTAGGCCCTGATTTAAATCAAGACTTTTCTTTCAGTTTTAGATAGCACTTTTATCGACGAAGGTTATATATTACGCTAAAACCAATAGGAGCGGAACACCAATGAAGAATGTTTCAAAATCGGGGTTAACGTACATATTATTTAAAAATATTTTCACCTTCTATGTAAACGAAGTCGCGGGCAAAAGCTAGTTTATTATAAAAATAACAAATCAGTTAGGTCGTAACTGGAATACAGACATTCCAAACAAATCTTCCCAGGACCTTGGAACTACGCAATAATGGTGACCATTAACCTACGTCGTGTCCAACGCCATTTTTATGGTATACATTTGACCCGAAGTACGTCGAACCGTTTGGACATACGACACAATTACACTGACCTTGTGGGAAATGATCTTTTTGTTTGTACGCTGTGACCTAGTTTCGTAGAACATTGTAACATAAGCATATAGTCGTTACATTGTATCCATCAGTTCACGAGAAAATCAACGAAGTTGGATGTAAGAATCTATTATATTTCATAGGTTTTGTAGTTTGATCGTATCAGATTTTAAATAACAATATGGTATAAAGATTTATGAGGCAATATGTAAATAATAACTTGCCTAATTAAGCAAATTCTTTAAATACTCTTAAAATGAGATGAGACATCTCATAACTATTTTTTTAATAAAGATACACAGACGTATACAATTTAATCGTCATTTATAATTGTTATCCAAGTTTCTAATCACAAAATCGCGACTTTCAGCTCGATCAATCATTTCGCAACACGATCGACAATAAAGATTATTACATAAACCGACAATAAAGTTGTAAACTCGTAAATCTGTCGTCCAAGCGTGAGCTCCGAAGCCACAGCGTATGAAGAACAGCTTATTCATTCCGCAAAGGTTATATCATATTTATCTAGCTTTATGTATAAATTCTGTACATGTGTATGTGATTTAAGAACGGTTTAGATTCACAAGTGAACCCCGTAGGTGGCGCTGTGATCTGATTCCAGCATTTATTATTTTCAGGTCAGAACAACGTTCCTCGGAAATAAAACGTGTATGTTTTTTTAGACTTTTGTTTCTGTTGCGAACTGAAGCAAACGGGAAGTAGCTAGTATCAAGTTATACAAGAAATTTTAGCTTTTATTAAAAACGTCCTAACAACTCTAGCACTACAGTTATGCATATAGCATAATATAGCAACATACGACTAATTTACAATTCTATAGCATACGTGTGACATATCACTTGGTATAGGTATATCTGAGATTCGACCGCGACGAGGCCCCCGATGAGGGGCCGACACCTGCCGGGGAGTAGACGCAATGCCAGTTCGGCAGCTCCTGCTCCCCGACCTATTGGTGATTGAAGGCACCATAGGGTTTTAGTCCGTGCAAGTCGGACATACCCCATCCTCATTTGCCCGGCCAGGGTGGGAATCTGTAGGGATATTCCCCATGTAAAAAAAGGTATATCTGAGATCGATAAATACAAACATCATTTGATGGATTACTTTGATAATTTGTACAACTAAACGCTTTTCACGGAAGTTTTATACCATTCATTTTGCTAAAACTACTAGTAAACGCTAGGTAATATTTTATTATTATAAAGAACTATACTATAAGTTAACGTAGAAGTATTCGCGTGTAGTTAGTTTATACATATTGTATATTTTATTTATAGATCTCAAATTGTTATGTTTCAGATTCAATAAATCGTCGACTTTATTATACATACGTTAACCTTATACTTCCATGTCCTCACAATAACACACGGTGTACCGGTGGGGTGTACCCCATTCGAGGCTTATTAGTAAAAAAAACTAACTGTATTTATTCATGGACTAAAACCTACCCACTAAAACCGTGTGATATATGCAAGAAACAAGTGATTGAAACACTCAGTAAAGCCATCAGGTCAACTTTAACCTTCTTAGAAGTTCAACGCTTTGTTAGCAAATAGATAAATGTAAGCCGTAAATATTAGAAAAGGGGGCGACTAATGTAACCACTTTACCTTCGAAATACGGAACCAAAATTATTGTCATAAAGCTATAAATGGTGTTTTTATCTATCGATTCAGTAACGATTTATAAAGTACCACATTTTGTAGACATTAAACTAGAACGATCCTACAAACTAGAATCAGTTCGTGACCACAGCCTGAGTAACGTAAGTAGAAGTAAAATTACATTACATATATTTCTAGTTTTTCTATTTTTCCCCGCATATTTAGTGAGCCAGCTGGATTACATTGTTTGTGTATATAATTTGCGTTAGTCATCAGGCGCGCAACCTTGCCCGAGCTTGACCAGATTTACTGTGACTAATAGGTGTCTATACACAGATTCAACCCAAAAATTACGACTTAAGGCTACTTAATTTTTACTTATTTGTACAAAGGAAGCAAAATAATAATAGTGCTTACTGCTTAGTTATTTTTAATGGTTACTGTTGGCCATATCTATATCTGATCAATCTAATACCAAGTTACCATGTTTCAGATCGATCGAAACCGAAAATTATCAAGATAAAATTGAATTTGAGAGGAATTATTAAAAATATATTAAGACTTGATATCACAACGAACTCTCTATGTTAAAATAAACGAGTATGTTATTTCAGTAAATCATGAAAACGAAATTGGAACTGAGGGAAATTGCTAAAACATCGAAAGTCAATATTACAAACAACTCTGTGTATAAGATATAAATATGTTATTTCAATAAACAACGGAAAATGAAAATCATTCTTATCGTTTATTGGCCGAAATTCGAAATTATAAGTTTGAACTATATTAAAGCTCAATGTAAATACGATTTTTTTTTTTAATTTTATTCTATTACGTCAGCTTCGATTATATATACGTCATTATGCATTAGTTTTCACTTACTCCAAAAATATATTAGACAGAATGGGCAAAATGAAGACTTAACTGAACCGTCCATTCTTTATTATGTACTTGTATTGTTTGTGTGTATTAACAGCCTACCCGATTCTTTTACGTCCCTCTTTTAGAATTTTCAAGAAGTCGCGTTCATGATACAGCAACAACATACTTATAACCCAGAAAGACTATCTCAGGGTATATTTTGTTCAAGCTCAACGTTGTAACTACATTTCACCTAACGGTAAGTAGTGTCTGAGAACAATGACCACAGTCGAGACAGCTATGAAAAAAAAACCCACTATACACTAACTGTATCCGAAACGTTATGCACTGAAAAATTATCATAATCAATTTTTACCTTTTATATTGTAGCTACGTTTAAATATCATCACGTTAAGACCAACTAGGAGCGGTACATCAATAAAGAATGTTTCAAAATCGGGGTTAACGTACGAATTATTTAAAAATATTTTCATCTACGTAAACGAAGTCGCGAGTTAAAGTTAGCATAAAGTGATTATTTCACGCGGATGTAACCTTTAAGATAAAAACAAACAGTTAAGTTTAACATAAATCGCTATGTAAACATACTAAGGGCTGCATGTGTAAAACAAAAGTGCGCTTTGTAACTGCGTCACAGCCTGTTGCTGGTGACGAAGCGAGACGCGCAGGTGCAAATCGATAGACCACGTTGTAAGGCAACTAATATTACAGACGGGAGACGCTCACATTTACAAAAGGGCACTATTGGAACTGTGTCAGCCATATATCTATACATCTCACATCGGACGTCAGCGACAATATTGTCGGACGCGATCGATGGAACGAGTTTACGGATGGCAGGTTGAAAATTTATACACCTTGCTACTTATAAAATCTTTTCTAACAAGTCCTTATTGAATTTTTATACCGTAGTAGAACTTCGAATCCTGAATCGAATCGAAATGAGTTGATGGATATATACTAGCACATAATTTGAAGATATTGAAAAATAACGTAAAATATTAGGAACGGCTAAAATTGGATTTAGCTCCTTTTGACACGTAACGTATCAATCTTGCTACTTTAAAATCTTTACTAATAAGTCTTTACTGAGTTTTTACACTGTAATAGAACTTCGAATCCTGACGGCGAGAGCTTATACATTCCATAATGTATTTGCAAAGGACAACAAACTTTTAAAATGTCTTCATTTGAACTCCGTTCCACATTATAATTTTGAAGTTATGTTGCTCGGGTCGATAACTTAACGGTTTAATGTTACATTTTCTACGTTAAAGATTAATCCAGCTCGAAAATCGACTAATTCTATGTAGTGACATATTTTAACAGTTTAAGGTGCGAACCGAAAAGTCTTGAAACGTTTTTTTTTTTCGATCTGACTACGCTATTGGCCTAGCAAGGCTTCCACAGCTACACAGGACTACGGTGGCGAGCACTTAAGGCACTCTGCCGATTTTATTTTGACAACTTAGTCAAGAGTGCAAGTCTTGAAACTGAAATCGCGAAATTTATACGTAATAAAAAACAAATGTGAGCGCTTCCTATTACGTAAAACAGGTAATCAATTACGCAAATGATATAGAGTGATTACATAATATTAGAATTACAAATTTAAATTAGGAGTTCTAGGCTCAAACTAGCAACTTAACCTTAAAATTCAAGGCAAACGAGTCAACGCATAATTGTGAACATAAACCAGTTTTTTTGAACACACAAGTGTCTCTGTCTACAATTGTTGCTAACCTCCCAACTCTAGACTCCCGAGATATTCAAAAGTTAATGAATCTATCGTTGTCTATACTAATATTATAATTATAAAGAGGTAAAGTTTGTGAGGGGGTAATATCTGGATCTACTGCTTCCGATTTGAAAAATTATTTCAGTGTTAGATAGCTCATTTATTGAGGAAGGCTATATCTTACGCTAAAACCAATAAGAGCGGAGCACCAATGAAGAATGTTTATAATGCGGGTTTTTTTTTCCTTTTGAGAGCTTCCGCTGCGTGTTAACATTACCCAAAGTAACTATTTCACGTGGACGAAGTTGCGGGCAAAAGCTAGTATATAAATGAAATGATAGAAGTATATCGTTGTGCGTGCATCACTCAAAAACAACTACATATATTTCGATCCAATCTATTTAGTTTTATATAGTAGACCTTGGGTTCTTATCTAAAAAAAATCACGACAGATTCATTTAACAATAATTAAAAAAAAATTTCATAAGCACTACAAAAGACTAATAATCACTCGTACATACTTTTTCAAATTTTTCGTTATTTCTTCTGGTCATAAAATATGTTGTTAAGATATTAAACAACGCAGACAAAGTATCACACTGACTTTTTAAAACCACTGATTTCAAAATGGCGATTCATGTTTTTAAATATGTAGTCAATTTTTTTTAATTATATTATCTTATCTTTTCTATATCTCATTTTATATTTTGTTGTATATGTCATAGTGTCAGTGTATAGTCATTATGCAGTCGAAATTAACACATAAATAGTAACGCATATTTTTATTACACAATCCAGAATCCTACAAAGATTCGAATCTTTGTAGGATTCTGTAATAAAAATATGCGTTACTATTTATGTGTTAATTTCGACTGCTGAATGCTCGGACTGCTGGATGCTCGCACTATGACATATAAATATTTTTTTTTAAAGTTTGTAATAAATATGATATTTATTTAAAGTTCATGCTGGCAAAAGGGTGTTGAGCATCCGTTTGTATGGAGCTTAAACTCCTGTGGATTTGAACAGTCCAGATATTAAGGATATTCCAAAAACAACAGACAATGCACAGTATATAGTAAACTACCTGACACAACCTGGCGTTGCTGTGGCTCAATTATTTCATGTTGAATTAAAATTATAATAAACTATTTTCAAAATTAGAACGTGGCGCCATCTATCATATATCTATAACAGTGGGTCCTATCGTTTTCTGTCAACCAAATAATTTAAGGCGCCATCTGTTCGAGACGGATGAAATTTACAATTAATAGCAATAATCAACATTAACAAACATTTAATTTTTAATTCAAAAATATTGAGACCATTAGTCGAAATATAAATTATTTTGAGTAGTTTCACGGCACAGGCTTTTTATACATTAAAATGCTCAGTACCCATTAAACATAAACCTACTTTTTTAATACGATACTTCAAAAATATTAAAGAAATCAAAACATGACAACGCAACTTTATCGCGTGATTAATTTATCATCTACTACTATGATAAATTCTGACTTTATTGAAGGATTTGCGACCGGAGAAGAATATTTATGATATCAATACAGATTACAGATAAATGAATCAAGTATATTACGATGTAAGATAAAACATAATTACATGTAATACACTTGAACGATCCTTGAATTAAAATAATCATGTTTTATAATCTATTATCTGTGCCCGCGGCTTTATACATATTTCTTATTATTTATTACTGTTATTATTCAAGTGAAACTTTTTATTCAAAGTCGAACATTCTGTGCGACGAAAAGTAGTGGGGGGTGGTGGGTGAGGGGCAGGGGGGTGTACCGGATTTATTAAATACTTTGAATAATAGCAAATTATGCAATGTAAAACTGTATATATACTGTAACACATTGTTACATTATATGCCATAGGTTTTACAACAAAGTCCCAAACCATATTAGCGATTTGCCGGAGTGTAAATTTAAGCGCCATGTCAAGCGGGTTTTTGTGTCTAAAGGCTATTATTATAGAGTGGATCAATATGTGAACGATGGTGATGTCTGGAATTGACTCCTCTGTGCATCCGCTAAAAACCATTGTAAGGTATAATGTATTCGAAATATATATATATCTTTATATAATATGTTTAAAAGATGTACCCTATCGAGTTTCTTGCCGGTTTTTCTCGATGAATGGGTTGTTTTCCGAATCGGTGGTAGTTTTGACGTTCATAAGCGCCTTATTAGGGCCTAAACTGAATAAAGTATTTTTGATTTCATTTCATTATCATATATATAAATGTATTATAAGGAACATAGACAAAACTTCGTGGCGACAGACGCACAGGGTATAGGGACATAAATGTCATTGCGGATGGCGCGAAATTTGATTTTTCTTATAACATACCTTCCTCCATTTTAAGAATTGAACATTAATTCGGAACCCGAGGGGTTACACGATATAAAAGATGATTCTCTGTGGCGCTGTAGCAATCTTACATGTTCTAACTAATATTATAATTGTTTCTTTCGCGTCTTAACTAGACAAGCAATGATCATAAAATTTTGCATACAACTTATTAGGTGTACACCAAAGAGTCAAAATAAGGTATTATTTCATCCAGATAAATAATAATTTAAAAAAACTAAAAAAAACACGCTTTCATAAAAAATCCATCTAAAAGACAGAAAATAAAATTTAATATACTTGGATTAAGAATAGTGTAAATTAGAAATAATGACTTCCAGATATCAGTATTTTTATCATTTTTATGTCACTTTTTACAAAAATATACATTTATTTCTAATTTGCACTATTCTTAATCCAAATTTATTAAATTTTATTTTCTGTCTTTTAGATGGATTTTTTATGAAAGCGTGTTTTTTTAGTTTTTGTAAACTATTTTTTATTTTTCATTATTTAGTTAAAAAATTTTAACTTTTTTTTCGGATTATTGCATTGTCATCGACCTTTGACAGATGTGCAAATTAAATTGTTTGAATTAAATTTGATCGTTCAAAGTAGGACAAAATCGAGCTCAAAGGGGTCGGTTACATACATACAGGTGAAGCTAATAAAAGCGTGATAAAAAAAACACTATTCCCGATATGTAGATTAAATCGAAATTAACGCGACCGTATCTGTGATTGACGTTAAATTTAGAATGTGACCGATGATTCTGACTCGGACAATTCTTTAACCTAAATATCAGAATTTGATGTCAATATGTTTGATTTTTTTTCTACAATCATGTCTCGTGTGTATATTTAGAAAATTAGTTCACCATTTCCCGTGATCAACTCCTACAATTACCCCAACGAAATATCTAAGATTCTTGTACGCGATATAAAAACTTAAATCATTTACCTTGAGTATGACCGACGTTGAGCGCAACTCTTCATCTAAGCCGTGTAACCTCTATACTTACCAACCAGCAATCATGTTAATTTTTGCGAACGTTTTTATTGCACAATTGGTCAATGAACTACGTTCCGTTTATTATAACTACCTACACCGCTTCTTTTAAGCAACGAATCTCGTTAACAAAAATTGAACACTAACATTTGTGTTATATATAAGTATTGCAAGGCTAACGTCGATACAAGTTTGTGCAAGAATTAAAACTTTATTTGGTACTTTCGTATTAAATGCACCGCGCTCCCCGCCAGCTGCCGACTCGTAATATCTTTTTTCGCAAGTCTAACCTAATCAAACTGAGATAAAAGAGCAAGCAGTCGTCAAATAAATAAACTAACCTACAGCGATTGATTTTTCTCAATTTTCCCGTCTTGGTTCGGTTAGGTTAGGTTAGACTTGTGAATCGAAGGTAGCGCGAGCCGGCCGCGGCATCGGTCGCCGAGCACCCTGCGTTGCCGTTAATACGTAAGTACCATTTTGTTTATTACCAACTTGATGATTTTTAAGTCAATGTAGTGATATATGGGGTATTGTATATGTCAATTCGACCACTTTCAGACCTGACTTATTTCGATTTGCCTAATTTTTCCACGTCTTATATCATTAAAACCTTATTCAGTATACTTTTAATTTTTTGGCCAAACCAAAAAAGTAATGAATTTAAAAAAGGCTTTATTTCTCAAATAACAAACTATAAAATATTAGCTTTTGCTCGTGGCTTCGCTCATTAATATTTTATATTATATTAATATATACTCGTATAGAGCACTTCCTTTCTAGTTGAAAACCAGAATTCTTCCTACTCTGTCCTTTACTGTACTCCTGACACTTGTATGCAAAATTTTATGATGATTGGTTGAGTGATTTAGGCGTAAAAGCGTTACAAACAAACTCACATTCACATTTATAACATTATTTACGATAAATAATAGTAGACAAAATGAATTTGACAAAAAAAACACTAACATTATGCATATCTGTTTATCCATTTTTCTTATGTTTCTTCTATATATGCACTACCTACAAAACTTTATTATTGATAACAATACCGGTTATTGCTTTTAGCGTGATGATATACAACCTATATATAGCCTTCCTCGATAAATGAGCTATCTAATACTGAAAGAATTTTTCAAATCGGACAAGTAGTGTCTGAGATTAGCGCATTCAAGCAAACAAAACTCTTCAGCTTTATAATATTAGAATAAATACAATAGAAGTATAAATGATTTGTAACGGCGAAGGATTATCGTTCCGAGACGGTTCGAGAAAGATACTACGCAACAAATTGGGGGAGTCGGGAGTGGGGTCTACAATGGACTTGCTCAAGTTGCTGCATCAACATTTCCGAGTGCACTGAGCATGCGCTGTGGCATCCACCTTGACCTTACCCTCCCCCGGATTCCGATACACCCTCTCCCACACCCTCAGCCAAATAGAGGCAATCTTGAAAGCGCAATAGTGCTGCGAAACATGCTATGGTATATATCGTCATGTTTTTAAAATCTTTAGCAGGCGATGTTCTAGATTATTACTGCCATTGTCGACGAAACATTATCTATACTAATATTATAAAGAGGTAAAGTTTGTGACGTTGTGAGTTTGTGGCGTTGTAAGGGGGTAATCTCAGGAACTACTGGTCCGATTTGAATAATTCTTTCAGTGTTATATAGCTCATTTATCTAGAATGGTTATAGGCTACATATCATCACGCTAAGGCCAGTAGGAGCGGAGCACAGATGAAAAATGTTTCAAAAGCGAGATGTTTTTTTCTTTTTGAGAGCTTCTGCTGTGTGTCAGAATGTTAGCCCAGAGTAGTAACTATTACTACGCGGACGAAGTCGCGGGTAGGGGCTATAATCTATATACTAATATTATAAAGAGGTAAAGTTTGTGAGTTTGTGACGTTGTAGGGGGTAATCTCAGGAACTACTAAACCGATTTTGAAAATTTACCAATATAAAGCCACGTTATTTATGAGTGTCATAGACTACGTATCATCACACTAGGACCAATATTTTTTTTTTTTTTTTATAGTAGCACGGCAAAATGACTTTACTGTGCCTGATGGTAAGCACAGTACAATCCAAAAACAATGGCGCGTCTTAGCCCAAAATAACTATTCCACGCGTGCGAAGTCGCGGGCAGAAGCTATTAACTAATTATATTATCTATAATCTATACTAATATTATAAAGAGGTAAAGTTTGTGAGGTTGTAGGGTGTAATATCTGGGGAGTCGGAGACAAATAGTGGAACGAAAACGTTTCTTACGAACGCTGCCTTAAGAGATGTTCTAGAGAAAAGTTGTAGCTTGACAATGTCTATTACCGCCCAACGAAGTGAGCACGGGTCGGCTAGTATATTATAAAACGCAATCCTCAGCCACGTCCGTCTGTCTGTCTGTTCGCGATAAATTCAAAAACTACTGAACGGACTTTCATGCAGTTTTAACCAGTAGATAGAGTGATTCATGAGGAAGGTTTAGGTATATAATTTTTCAAGGTGTTTTTTATTATCAGGGCAGAATAACGTCCGCCGGTCCCGGTATTAATATTATATAGCTATATTTCTCATCCACTTTATTTGTGCACAATAACCGAAGTCTACTACGTAAAACACTACCGATATTACACAATATAGACTAAAATAATTATAGTCCGGTGAAGCTGTAAAGACCTTGCCAGGTCAATAGCATAGTCGTTCGATAAAAAATGTCTTACTACCATTTCATTAAACTAACAAGATGATGGCAGTCTTGTTAGAACTTTCCAGGGAGTTTTTGTGGTATTTCAGAATCCGTGGTATTATTTCCCATCGACATCACTTGTACACAATAACCAAATTATATTACGTGAAACAACATCAATATTATAAAATATAGAGTCAAATAACACAAGATTATAAATAAAATATAAAATCTCTTACTAACATTCCAAGAACGTTAACGCCAAAAACTCCAATAGAAGAAGTTATAGTAAATACCTTCTTTACGATAGAAAAAGATTTTCCCGATTCGGTTTACAAATGACGAAGATCTGTAGCAACAGACATTTTAAAAAACGAGACCAAATTGATTCAATCTTATTTTTGAAGTCGGTTAAAAAGTATATTAAAAATTCCTTAATTTCTGCTTATGTTCAGAAATAAACATATACTTTAGCAAATCTATATATAGAAATTAAAGACGCCTACCCGTGTTTACGTGGTAAATAAACAAATCAACATTTGAGCGGGCAGACAAGGACGATTTGTGTGCGATATTTGACCAAATATTGTTTTCAAACTGTTTACCAGTATAATCCAAAGTTGATGACATATTCGGGAAAAAAAGCCAGTAATATAAGGTTTGCGTATCTGTGATATTAGTTGCAAAGTCGAATTAAAACAACGATTTTCCTCCTTGTTATTTTTTTCACATGACATTGAAGCATTTGCCGTTATAGAATTATATTTTCGGATTACAATTCTAACAACACTAAATGTCCTATTTTATTATAGCATAGACTATGAGTACTTATTTTGTTGGAAATATATATATTTTTAATTATTTCTAGTATGAACTAGCTACACCCGCAGCTCCGCACGCGTTTTTTAAAATTGTATTAAAGAAGTATAAAATTGAGAGACTATGTACAATAATAGAAATCCTCTTTAAGAACAATCGTAAGTACGACAATAAATACTAATAGTGTGTCAAATGTGGTTTATAAACAGCAACATATTTGGAATCTAAAGCCACCATATAACTACTACCTCAATGCTCACTTACACTGTATAAGGAACTAATAAAACAATGACTTAAAGATTATTATAACGATATAATATCGCCATATTTCCAATAAGTAATACGTTTATGGTCTAATATCTAATTAGAAAGACCCCTTCTGTCTTCAAAATTACTGTTCATAATTATAATCTTGAATTGTAAACAATGAATGTCTTGAAATCTTGCATAAATATAAATCAAGTTATAAAACTTTATATCTGTAAGTAGCTTTTAGTATTCGACAATCTAAATAGTGCTTATTCAACTCAATAAAATATTCTTATATATTACTATGGTTATTTAGTTATGTAGACAAAAGCGCGGTAAATAAAAAAAATGACTGCCAAAATGATCAAAAGTACAATATAATTGAACTTACATACATAGATGTATGTATTTGATGGTGGTAGAGCCACACTGAAGCTATTACTGGTTTCAGCATGAATGGGTCGGCTCGCCCGGGGTAGTACCGCCCTCTCACAGAAAACCGATGTGAAGTAACAGTGCTTGCAATGTTTGCATTTCGTTCGGTCAGTGAGAGCGCCGGAGGCCCACCTCCCTTCCCTTTCCCCCTTCCTTTGCTCCTCCACCTAACCTAGGCTGGCAACGCACTTGCGACACCCCTGGTGTTGCAAATGTCTATGGACGGTGATGATCACTTAACATCAGGTGATCGTTTGCCACCAACGATATATAAAAAAAAGATACATATATATGAATTTCAATTATATTTATTCTTGGAGTCCAGTACAACGCACATCATATACACATGTATACAGTGAACAACATATTTTTGCTATATTTCATGGGGACGAAGTCACGGGTAACAGCTATAGTCTAAAATAGAATAAATTAAATTACTATACATTAAATTGAAATATCTGTCAAAAAGCTAATCTGCCACGTACAGCCAAGTACAGACACTGTTAGATTTACATTATTATTAAATATATATCTTTATATATACTTTAAATATAAATTTCTTCTGTGCGTGTGTATGTCACTGAACTCCTCCTAAACGGCTAGACTGATTTTGATGAAATTTTGTGTGCGTGTTCCAGTGGATCCGAGAATGGTTTAGATTCACAATTGGACCCGGTAGGTGGCGCTACAGTTGACTTTTAGGATTTATATTTTTTATTATCAAGGCAGGACAAAGTCCGCCCGGCCCGCTAGTAATATATAATAATATTATAGAGGTAAAGCTTGTGAGTTTGTGACGTTGTAGGGGGTAATCTCAGGAAGTACTATACCGGTTTTGAAAATTATTTTACCAATAGAAAGCCACGTTATTTGTGAATGTCATAGGCCTGTCAATGTCATATATATCATCACGCTAAGACCAATAGGAGCGGAGCAATAATGAAGAATGTTTTAAAATCGAGTTTTTTCTTTCCTTTTGAGAGCTTCCGCTGCGTGTTAGCCCAAAATAACTATTTCAGGCGTACGAAGTCGGGGGCTATTAATCTATACTAATATTAATAATATTATAAAGAGGTAAAGTTTGTAAGGTTGTAGGGGTTAATATCTGGGGAGTCGGCGAAAAAATGGTCGAACGAAAGCGTTTCTTACGAACGTTGCCTTAACGATGAGAGATATATGATTGAGTTCTAGAAAAAAGTTGTAGCTTGATAATGCCTATTACCGCCCAACGAAGTGGGTCCGGGTCAGCTAGTATGATAGAAGATAAAAAAAAACTTCAACGTAGACGGAACCATTAATAAGTACATCAGAAACCATGATTCGACGAATTAGATATCTACTAATAATAACAAACAAAAATAGTCCAGTTCAAAATAATCGAGAGAAAACAAAGAGACGTACGAAAATAGACCATCGATAAGGTATAGTAACGTCACGCGTGTCGATTGAATTATCGATAAGAGAAGTCAGCAAAACTCCCAAGCGACTTTAAGGCACATATATAGCTATTCACAAACCTAATTATCTAAAAAAAACGAGTGCACTCAGGATACCCAAGGAACGAAAGTCCTTAACATAAAATAAGAAATTATATCAAAGTTTCAGAGAAAGGAAAAATATTCCTTTATATATGTATAACTAGCGGGCCCGGCGGACGTTATACCGCCCTGGTAATAAAAAAAACCTTGACAACTTATATACCTAAACTATCCTCATGAATGACTTTATCTGCTGGTGAAAAAACGCATGAAAATCCGTTAAAGTAAAAATCGTAACCCAACAAAAACAACTTACACGAAACGTCATCAGAAAACCGGTACATCCCTGTCAGTACTATGGTCGTCTGGCTTCATACTTCCACCTCGTATTTGCGTCACATCTTGACCTACATTCGAATAATAGACACGCATGGCTTTATTTCTAGTTCAGTTAACATCTCGTTTGGAAAAGCACTCGTTAATCTATGGTAATTAAAGTAATTATTTATCTGTAACATTATTGTAATGTGTTGCTAGATACGCAACGGTGCATAACGCTCATCCCGTTTTTGTAATTCCATGTCGCAGATAGATACCGTCAATAACGGATCGTGATAGTCGATGACTTGAGACCGGAAACTTGTTACATTAACAAAATGTGCAGGTAAAAAGGCATGACATTAAAAAAATTGAGCCGTCACGGGACGCCCTAGCAGATGTGTATCATCGAAATTGTCATGTATAAGTTATATGCAGAAAATAACAGATTACTACAGGAATCAGCTATGGCATAATGAAAAGATAAAGCATTACAAACTTATTCCATAAAATAATGATTTGCCGGACTGTAAATTTAAGCGCACGTCAAACGAGTTTTGTCTCTAAAGGATATTATATTATAAAGTGGATCAGTATATGAACGATAGTGATGTCTGGAATTGACTCCACTAAAAGCTAGTTATGCGGTCGCCAGGACAGGTGATAACAACGCGCTCTCACGAAAATGCTGTGTAAGCAGCATAATTCTCAGTAGCGTTCGTGTAACTCGTGAGAACAATTAGTTAACATGTTTGATTAAGTAGAATAAGGATTCATTCGTTCCGGGCATATGCTAAGTTTATACCTAGAAGCGTAGTTGGCTCACTGTCGATTTGTAAAATAAAGACGCTACACACACACTCACACCAAAATTGAAGTTATGCACCAATGTACTAGCGAACTCCTGGACTCGAGGTATCGATTTCAGATTTGCCGTGTAAACTTGACGTCGTTTTACTGACATTGCGAGTTTTTTTAGGTAATGTAGATACATTCATCTGAAACGCTGGAGGGAGGGCCTATGAAGTTACTATGAAGTTTCTGCGTTGATTCGAAATAATCCTAAATCTGGGGCTGACTCTAATGTATGTACTGTAAAGTATAATCAAAACCTGTTGAGTAGTTTTCATGTAAAAGAATAAAACAAACTTTCTCGCTTGTAGTGCGCTAGGATTCATTAAAATCCCTACAAAAGTTACATACGTTTTTTTATGTTATAGGAGGCAAACGAACAGATGGGTCACATGATGTTAAGCGATCACCACCGTCCATAGACACTAGCAACACCAGGGGAGTCGTAAGTGCGTTGCCGTCCTGTGTTTGGGGGAGAGGGAATAAAAAGAGTAAGGGGGGTGATCCTCCGGCACGTTCACTGTCCGAACGAAACGCAACAATGCAAGCACTGTTACTTCACGTCGGTTTTCTGTGAGAGGGTGGCACTAACCCGGGCGAGCCCACCCATTCATGCTGAAACCAGTAATAGGTTCAGCGTGGCTCTACCATCTACAACTACGTATATACGAGATATATACGTATTCAGGAGCCCTTCGAGGTATATGTAAATACTGATAGGGGTGGGGGTCCTTGATTTGCTTACTTTTGATGACATAGGGGTGGGGAGTCTGGATGGTGATTACGTCAGCATTATTTATTTATTTAACCAGAACAGATTTGAAAATACTTATATAAATGTGTAAGCATGGGAGAGGGGGTAAGAGCATTGCTTAATTTTGATGAAAAGGGGGAAGGGCGTCAAAAATTTAAAAAAATCTGCTTACGTAACACTTGAACGGCTCCTCAAAGTGTAGGTATATTTTCACAAGTAAACCTAGAATATCAATTGAAATGTAGTAATCCAATTTTTATTTGCCACTATAACTCTCACAGCAATCGTAAAAACGACGCCGGACAGTTTTACTACGGATAAAAAAAATTACAAATAATTTTTACAATAATACTCTTTGCCAAGCAGAAAATAGAATACGAGGCGAAAATAACTTTATGCTTTCTAAAAGTGTGCAGATTTCGTGTTACTAATTTTAATAACACTTTATACATTGATAAACAAAATGTATCGTGTACTAGCTACTCGAACTGGCTTCGCTCGAGTTAACTGAGAAAATGAGGCCAATCTATTCAAAATACGATAATATGATAAAAGAAATTAATAACTGAACAATCAATCTGTAAGCTACAGTGAAAGTACCGTCAAAATCGGTTCAACCGTTTTGTAGATTAGCCGAAAAAAACAAAGATGTTAAAAATCGTTTTTTTTTTCTTAAGTTCCGTATATAATTTCACATCCATTATTTAAATTACAGTTATTTAGACACTAGCTTCTACGCGCGATTTCGTCCGCGTGGTTACTTTGGGCTAATACTAACACGCAGCGGAAGCGCTCAAAAGGAAGAACACACCCCGATTTCAAAACATTCTTCATTGGTGCTCCGCTCCTATTGGTCTTTGCGTGATGATATATAGCTTATAGCCTTCTTCGATAAATGACTTATCTAACACTGAAAGATTTTATCAAATCGGACCAGTAGTTCCTGAGATTAGCGCGTTCAAGCAAACAAACAAACCCTCCAGCTTTATAGTATTATAGTATACAAACATACACTGCAATCGTATTTATTCGTATGGATATAATTACTCCAGGAATCGACATTTTCCAATGAACTTTCCAATGGTGTAGCCGTTACATAAAAATGACGTATTACGTCAAGCGGTCGTTGACCGAAAATCAAATGTTTATAAATATAAATGCGTCTAAAAGCGTTGTAAAGTTCTTGATGTACGGGTTAAAAATATTTAAAATCCCAGACCAAGCGGCACCTGTTCGCGAGAACCATGGAGTATTTTCAGAACGAGCATACACTCATCATCAAATCGATAAAAAATACAAAGAGAATAAAGACGAAGATTATCACTACATATTATAAACCAAAGTCCTCTGCCACATCTGTCTGTTCGCGATAAACTCAAAAACTACTGAACGATTTTTTCTTGCAGTTTTCACCAGTAGACGAAGTGATTCATGAGGAAGGTTTAGGCATATAAAGGACTTCAAAAAAGGTTGTGAAGGAGGTTGCTATGCTCGAAACAAGTTGTTGCTGTATGTATTATTTTACTCTTACGTTCCAATTACCCTTTTTCATTCTACATTCAACTTTAAAAAATCAATGAACTATGGTCGAATGTCGACCACTGGGCGCCTACTAGTAAACCTGAACTATGCCAAATTTCACGTTCATCCGTTCGCGCAATTCGCTTAAAAAGGGGTACAAAATTTTAGCTTCACGTATTAATATATAAGATTTTACAACAAACATGGTGTTTCAAATCTATACTAATATATAAAGTTGAAGAGTTTGTTTGTTTGGTTGAACGCTATGATCTCAGGAATCACACGTTCGATTTGAAAAATTATTTCGGTGTTAGATAGCTCATTTATCGAGGAAGGCTATATGCTATATATCATCACGCTAACACCAATAGAATGAATGAACCAATGAAGAATGTTTCCAAATCGGGAACTTTTTTGCTTTTGACGTTATTATTATATACGTTGCCATGGTAACGTGGTAAGTAGTATTAATAATATTCGTCCAATAGGACAGGCGAAGGAATTAATCCATACTGCCAATTCTGAAGTTATGTGGTAAGTATCAAAGCTAACATTTTCAAAGTTTATTTTGTTTTCTTATTCAAATAGTTCATAGGCGAAGGAATTAATCCATACTGCCAATTCCGAAGTTATGTGGTAAGTATCAAAGCTAACATATTCGAAGTTTATTTTGTTTTCCTATTCAAAAA
>MU158741.1:1378684-1428997 GCA_015888305.1 Antheraea pernyi | reverse complement strand
TTTTTTATGTATGTTAATCGATATTTTAGTCAATTGTGAACCGATTTTAATGATTCTTTTTTTATTTGAATTGGCACACTATGTAGTGATTAATTGCTACCAATGTATTTGTCCGTGTGAAATTCAAATCAAATCAAAAATATGTTACAACTGCGTGAGATGTGTGCCTTACTGACTCCAAATATACATAATTGAAAAACATATATTTGTATGTAATATGAATTATATCATCTTTTTGGTCAATTTGGCGGCCATATTGTTTTATTTACCACGTTTGCTTCTACATAACTCAGTATATTAGCCGTAATAAACGTATAAAAAAAACTTAAGTATATCGACAATACGGGCATATTATATCCATCTATAAAATAAAAGATTTAAGATATATTGTTCGATAATGTATAGTTTATATTTTTCATTACTTTCTTACATAGTGTTAGTGAGCACTGAGTTTGGTATATAGTAGGTTGAAGTTCCAGGTATGTTGCTGATGATAAATCCCATCCCATTCGATATACTATTAGTATTCATATATCTAATGTACACGTTACATGTTACAGTAGATGGCGTTCGTATCGTAGTTACAAATGTTTTTGAAAAAGCGTTTCTGTAATGTACACACCCACTTACAATTTTACATTTCTTTAATAAATTTTTAAAAAGCGCGTGCGGAGCCGCGTGTAACAGCTAGTTACGATATATAGCAACATCTAGATACGATAAAAATATTTCTCCTTAACATAATATTGGTAGAGTTTTCTGTTAGTATAAGCATAAAGTACCCGTATACAATGTAACATCGGTCATTTAATGTTGAATAAGTTTCAATTGGCATCAATCAAAAGTTCGCACAGATGCATTATTTTAATTGAAACAATCGATGCAATACAAACTTAGAAAAATATTATACACACGGCGAAAGCCTGTTACGTACGTTTAACAAAAAAAAACACTATATTTTCACAGCGTTTTATAAAATTTATATCTGTGATCTTCCCTTGTGCACAATAACCGAACTATATTACGTACAATGACACCAATATAATATAGAGCCAAGTACCATAGGATTGTGTATAAAGTCACTACATGGCTGCCAAAAACTCTCACCATCATGTTATGTATATCAAACCAACCTTTACAATATATTATTCTATGGATATTTTGGAAGATATTCTAGATTTAAAATTTTTCACAATGAAAATGAAATTGTAACGGTAACAAACTGCGAAGCGTTAAGAAGTGAGTACGATGGTACATGTGTCTTAATCACTTGGAATTCTTATGACACCGGATTAGTATAATGTATCCTCGTGGAGCCGGGACGAGTATAATCTATACTAATATTATAAAGAGGTAGAGTTTGTGAGTTTGTGACGTTGTAAGGGGTAATCTCAGGAACTACTGGTCCGATTTGGAAAATTCTTTCAGAGTTATATAGCTCATTTATCAGGGAAGGTTATAGGCAATATATCATCACGCTAAGACCCATAGGAGCGGAGCAGCAATGAAGAATGTTTCTAAATCGGGGTATTTTTTCCTTTTCAGAGCTTCCGCTGCGTCTTATGCGTCCGCTTATTACCGCCCAACGAAGTGGGCATGGGTCGGCTAGTTATGTATAAAATGAAAAAAATGCCAAATATTATCATATACCAAAGTACAACCTAGAAAGGCCTATTAAACTATTGAATTAAGCTATTTTTTGTAGACACTAGTCCCAATCTATCAAGAAATACTGCAGAAAATATTTGTAAATGTGTATTTCGAAATATATATTAGCGTACATACTATTATTATACATTACCTGTCCGATCTGGCTTCACAACAGTGTACTAATGAATAAAGTGATACTAAATTATCCCTGTTATGATGTAAATCATAACCGTGTTATGAATAAAATTGCATTTGAAAAAATAAACATTAATGTGTCATTCTTGAAGACCTTCCTAGTATCTTATGTGTCACTCATTCCCTCAATTTTTTTACCCAAAACCTGAATCTGAAGAGGCTTACATACATTCGGCAATTGATTTTTATTTATATAGATTTCACAATCCTATCGGTCTTATACACAACGACAAGTAATATCCATATTACAACAACCACATATATCACTAAAAGAAGTTGACTTCTGCCAGTATTCCGAAGAGAATTTGGCATTACTTGAAAAATATCCTCCTGTCAAGAAAGAATAGTTCCTGTCATAAATGACAGAATCATTTACAGATACAAAGGACCTGTCTGAAACCTCCGTCGACGTACACGACAGAATTGGCTCTAACTCAAACCCCGCAATCACATCAACGTCAGGCAAATTTACGCTCATATTCTACAATTTTATTTGGGAGACGCTGACGTAAGACGTAAGGTGACCGGAGCTAGGAGTCACCTGCGTATTTGTAATATGAATATTTTCGATTCGATGATACAACAGTTGTCGAAATATTGTTATATTCTAGTACATTGTTGAGTCCAAAAGGAGGGCACTGGTATCTGGGGCACAGTTTGTTGTTAGTATAAAATAAACATTATTGTTGATTAAATAATTGATTAGTTGCGAAATATAACGCCATAAATATAATATTATACTATCGAGTCTACGGAGCGAGGCGGCGGAAATAAAATAATCTCGGTTAAATCTTATAAAACACTATACTGCAAATTCTATAGCTATGTATGTTGTAGTCAGTGCTGCTAATTGACGGAAAATTACCAGAATGGTAGGTAATTTCGGGCGATTTCACGATGACGGGTAATTTTATCAGGTATTTATTTTAATAGGCTAAAAATTATATCATACATTTAATTATTTATCTACCACCCGGGAAGCACGTGCTGGAGAATGAGAGGTACTCTATCTATACATCTTCTTTACATAATATAATAAGAAAGTAAATCTATGTATTTATGTACACGGTATATGTACTTTTAGATTTTTGTAAACAAAAATGTTAGAGGAGTCTAGGAATGTCTGTCTGTCTGGGTGTTTCTTTAGACACACATCGGTGCTAAAGTTCTATAATATAAAGTAGTATAAAACCTTTTCACGAAAATCATAAAGCATATATTCGAGTAACATTTAGTTTTTTGTTTCATTAAAATCGGTTCACTCTATCAAGAGTTATTATAATTTTAATGACGACACACCCGAAGCACGAGAGAAAAATAGATAATAATGAGACTTAATACATTCAGACGACTTTATTAGTCGCTGTTTTGTACATCGGGTTCCACGCAGACGAAGTCGCAGGCACTGTTAGTATAAGTATATAATATTATAGTTTCACATCAATAAACATATTTCTCGAATTGTATAGTGTTATCTACGTCAGCTTTCACAGTCTCGGCGGAGATGGGAACTTGGCGGGCATCCAATCAATAGCCGGCGTCACAACGCAAAACACGACCCGTTAACGCTACGACGAGATGCGGTGCCAACTTAAAAACTATGCGGTAAAAACGTAAACATGTAACATCATAATGACGACATAGACTGCATTCGTATTTTGTTGCCTAAGTTACTTCCAGGTCTATATTCGCAACTATTTCCATAAACCACCGCCATCTAGTTCGTTTTGACTGTAACCAACGTTGAGCATCTAGAATCGTCAGCGATCAGGTGTTTTCCTTAACCTCTGGACTGTCAAAAATAGAGATTCTTCACAAAAACATCGATTCTTAAATCGAGCCGAAATGTGGTCTGTGGAATCGATTCATGAGAAAATCGAGGTCTAGCGGAACGACTGATCAAAACTCGATCTCTTATAAAAAATATCTGCCGTTATGAGATCTGGGTGTAAAATAAATAATAGTTTAAAAAAACTAAAAAAAACGCGCTTTAAAAAAACGACGCATGCGTCACTGTTAATATCAACACCTCCAGATATCAGTATTTTTATCATTTTTTTTTTCACTTTTTACAAAAATATACATTCATTTCTAATTTACACTATTCTTAATCTAAATTTATTAAATTTTATTTTCTGTTTTTTTATGAAAGCGTGTTTTTTTTAAACTATTATATATTTTTCATTTTTTAGTTAAAGTTTTTAACTTTTTTTTTCGGATTATTGCTTTGTCATCGTCCTTTGACAGGTGTGCAAAGTTTGAATTAAATCTGATCGTTCAAAGTAGGACAAAATCGAGCTCAAAGGAGTCGGTTACTCACATACATACAGGTGAAGCTAATAAAAGCGTGATAAAAAAATCAGCCGAGGACTTTAAGGCTTCGACTTTGTCGCTTCGTAGGGATGTTGCATCAATTTGTGCCTTTCACAAGATCTACCACGGACAGCGTTCTGAAGAGCTGTTAAAATTGATACCTGCTGCTGAGTTCCATTACGGAACGACTCGCCACAAATTGAAATTGCATCCGTGTCATCTCGATGGTTGGTAATTGTCTATTGTGCGGTTGTCGCGTGGGTTTTTTTCCACATATGTCGGTTCTCTGGCATTAACTCCCAGCTGCAGCAGCTTTTCCGGAACAATATAGGTAACTTGCAAACTTTCAAGAGACGAGCCTACTCGGTTCTCAAGGGCCGGCAACATATCTATGATTCCCCACATGTCAAAGATATCCATGGGTGGCGGTGATCACTTACGATCAAGTGACCCGCATGTTTGTTTGGCACCAATCGCATTAAAAAACCTGCACAATATTATTCGACAAAATTAAATGTACAAACTTAAAATATGAGAATTATTATAATTCTACGATTCGGAATTACGAATGTCCGCATTTTGAGCTACAACTTCACCTGCTTAAAATAAAATCTGCGTTTCATCGGATATGTAAGCTACGAATTTCAGAATTCAAAAGTTGTCGCTATTTACAGTACAACTAATTTTATAGATGATTTGTGGTCATAAATAATAAAGTTACAACAGCACTATCTAGTGGCGAGTTATGGTACACTGGATAACATAGAACATGTAAAAATGAGAAAACAGACAAAAGTCAAGTATCATTATCATAACATTTATCTTTATATATAGACTAGCGTCTGCTTATTTTTCAGGATTTTCAAATTTCGAACATGTAAAATATAGAGATCATAAAAAAATCCTTATAGACAGCAAAATTTGAACTTCTTTCTCGGTGCATAAAAACTGGAAATCTCAAAAAATTCAAACATGTTATATGAATGATTAAAATTGGATTTAACTCATTTTTAAACATAACGACTCATTTACATGTGTGTATAGATTAATTTGTGATTAAGCTATATGTTCTTAATGTAGACTTGCAACATTTAGAACAAGTATTCGCAATTACATATAGTTTGAGAGGCAAAGTTTCACGAACAAAAAGATAATGTTCCATAACAGACAATGCCAATGTAGCACAAGCAGCGATTGTACGCTTGGTCTAAGATAAGCATGTAACATGAAAAATAATACACGATTTGCCGGATAGTGAGTTTAAGAACCTAGTCAAGCGGGTTTTAATGTCTACAGGCTATTATAGAATGGATCAATAGGTGAACGATTGTGACGTCTGGAAATTACGCACCTCTCTGTGTATCCACTAAAAACGAATGTAACTAATTATGTTCTAAGTCAGTTCGAATTTGTATACTCGCACACACACTCTCTCGTATCCAACAAAAAGAGAAAGAGAGAGAAAGTCGCATGGACAGGCATAACACGTTTTTTACGTAACGATCTCTACCAGTCAACTACTTCCGTAAGTCGCGTGAAGGAAATTTATTCCATTAAGTAAACTTCCATAACCCACCGAATTAAACCGAAATCGAACAAAATTCATATAAAGATATAAAATAATTATTCATAGGCGTAACGTAACATAGTTTCATTATCTGAGACGATAATTCCCGGACCTCTAGACAAAGAGTTATCAATAAAAATACTATCATGGGGTCAACAAAAGTACCAAACGTTCCGATTTATTGGCATAGTAACAGTCATAATCGCTATTCCATTATAACGTGGTTTACTACGGCCAGCGATAAGTGTGGCAAGATAACCTCTGGCTCTTAAAACACTGGCCCTTGACCCGAGGCTCGACGGGTACAATTCGTAAGAGATCTCGCGGTGTACGCGTGACCGTTGCGTCACAGTGCTAGGCTTGTGCGTCCGAGACGACAGAGACAAGGTTGCGAGGGTGTTCACATTAGCTACACCGTTCAATTATAACACGTTACATCAATTCAATGTATACGCGAAATCCATTTGGGTTTGTATACTGAATGAAACGGTCCAAAATTACGTTTAAACTAAATCATCAATCAAACATGACTGTCATCAACTGATAAATGTATCCTTCTACACCCTTCGATACCAAAGTGATCCAGGTGGACCTCCAGGGGTCACGTGAGACTCGACCGGGGGGTCTACCTTAGCGTGACAAAAAATAACGGTTCACAATTCGTAAGGGGTCCACAAAAATGTATCTGCCTTCGATAATCTATACATATAATAAAAATGTAACTGACCGCTGTCTGTACATTAAGTATATATGAGAAAAACTATTATTAGGGGTTTTTATAAATGCAATAGAACCCAAAACAATGATTTTTAGAATTTTTGTCTGTTTGTCTGTTTATCTGTTTGTCTGTGCGTTTGTGCACGCTAATCTCAGAAACGCCTTATCCGATTTAGATGTGGTTTTCACTGATATATCGTGGTAAGGTTCACTTAACATTTAGTGTTTGTTTCATGTCAATCTGTTCGTAAATAAAAAAGTTATGCGAATTTAAAGAATCACGTCGAACATTTGTTAAACTATCTATCTATTGTTCGTTCTCTTTTCAGTAGCATTGACTGCAACTTTACTAAATTTCATTATAATAATAATGGTCTATATAAAATTATGATTACATAATAATAATAATAAATATAAGGTAAAAATGTTCAGTTTCGGAAAATTAAATTAACCAATGTCAGTTGACCTCAGATCTATATGATCAATCATATGAAATTAGGTTCAGCTTAGGCTGGTGATGTAGGTTGTACACGTCTGCGCAGGTATATAAAGCGCGCCGAGAGCCGCGCCGCTGCTTCGTAGTCCGGTGAAGCTGTAAAGACCTTAACAGGTCAATAGCATAGTCAGTTCAAGAAAAAAAAAACGCGCCGCTGCTTACAGCATTCAATTATTCGCAGCAAACGCACGTATTCCGGAGGCGCATGGCGTAACAGTTGCATTCGATAACACTGACTGTTTGCATAGTTCATCTATTCTATCTATCTTCTTCTATATACATACATATAATAAAAATGAAGTGTGTGTATGTAATATCAAAATAAATTTTTTCACTGATTGGGTATGAAAGTATACACGCTTCTGATAACAAAAATGCAATTTTTAAAATTTTTGTCGGTCTGTCTGTCTGTCTGTTTGATCCGGGTAATCTTCGAAACGGCTGAACCGATTTTGTCGGGAATTTCACTGGCAGATAGAGAAAATTACAGCGCGTTACTTAGGCTACTTTAAATTAGACTATCTGTTAACCGCGGCTTCGTCTGCCATGCTATCTTCAAAACGATTCGATCGATCTTCAGATCACTTTCACTGGCAGATAGCTGATCTTATAAAAAGTAATTTAAGCAATTTTAGTTTATACTAGCTGTTAACCGTGGCTTCGCCCGCTGTGCTATCACCAAAACGGTTACATCGATTTTCACGGGACTTTCAATGGTAGATAACGAACCTAATAAAAAGTAATTGTGGTTATTCTATTTTAGACTAGCTGTTACCCGCGACTTTGTCTGCATGAAATTTAGCAAGATTTCAACTTATTCTTTATTTTTAATGACAGAAATAATTATCGGCTTATTGTTTACAATTCGACATTATAATTATTAATAACATTAATGATATAGAGGTCTTCCTAATAAGAGTATTACGTAAAGAGTTCCATAATACAATTTGTTGCGGAACAGACAAGCGTTTATTTTTTGTATAGTCACTAAATCTTAATTATATTAATGGCAATGTATATTAAATGTAATGTAAATATAAATCTTTATAATAATATTTTTAGTTATTGTTTCAATAGTTCCTTATACAGTGTAAGGGAGCACTGAGGTAGTTATATGGTTGGTTATGGTTGCTGATGACAAACCTCATTTGGCACCCTCTTTGTATTTATATATCTAATGTACACGTTACATGTTACTTTTAGTAGCGTGCGCGTCGTACTTACAATTGTATTTAAAGAGCGTTTCTGTAAAAAAACGCGTGCGGAGCTGCGGGTACAGCTAGTGAAGAAATAAAATGTTGGCTTGACTGAAGTGAGTCAGTAGTCAAATAATATTTTAAGAAGCTCCCCGACTGTTTCTTTTTAAATCTTGTATATTCCATATTCAGTAAAACGTATCGAGACTAGCAAATTTCCATAGTTAGATTATCTCGACTGATTTGTTACCTTATTAAGTCATTGTCTTCTCATTTTACTAAAGTAATCGGCAAAAATTAATTGAGTATTGAAATAGTTAAGCAAATAGTATTGGGATCGATAAAAATTGATTGTATGTGAAGTCGGTTTACAGACGATAATTTTATATGATATCAACTCGGACGCAACGGACGATAAAGTGGAAGAGAGGTAGATGCTATACAAGCCGAACCCTTAGGCCGATCGCGCCTCTCCATCGCTTGTTCCGCGCTCTGGCTTGCACGCTTGGCTCGGGCGGAACGTGACAAAGAGTCATGTTTTTCCCTGCGTGCAGACGGCGCTCATCGATTTATAAGACGTTATCACGTCAAAAAAATACCAAATCATAATATATCAGGATAAATATAAACAAGAAGAGTCTTGGGACAAGTTTTCAAACCGCTACAAATTTTCTAGACACTTCTAAGTATAAAAAGAAATTGGTATGTAACTGGTTACAATCTTTACATCAAGTCAGAGCATCCAAACTCGCAAAAATCTCTCGAAATCTATTTCCATGATATTAGCGAAGCAAAGGACCTAACTTTTTGTAATTCAAAACTGGTTAGCCACCAGCCTCAACTTAATAAAAATGTCACCAAACACCCATAGGTGTGTTCTACTAGCAAATCTTCCTAGGCTTAACGTGTTAAATTCCATTTTAGGCCATATCATATAATATCAGGTGAGATAGCAGTCAAACGCTAAATCGCTATGAAGTATAAAACAATACATCAAAGGCCGGAAACAATACTACACCCAGGGACTACGTCAGACTCGCTTTGTTTTTAACCAAGTTTCGCATTTTACTAGGAAATGGTGATCCAACCTTATCACCGCGTTACAGAAAGCGGGAAATCGACGCACGTTGGAAAACCCCATTGAACAAAGTCACACATAAAACAACACCCAAAAGGAATCGAGTATTCGTCCATTAAAAATTAATAATATTAATAACAATTTAAATATACAAATTAAACACTTTGTTTTAACATTGCTAAAATATGTCAAAGATATACAGGTCAAAGGGTGCACACATTTTTAATGATTAAATTGTAAATAAATTGACCTTGCATATAACTCCATGTTAATCTTCGAAGAATATGAAAAACGACCTCGATGACTTGAAGAGAATGTGACTCATGATTATTATTTTTTGTTAAGCACTTAAATACCGAATAATATAGAACCATATTATAATATTAAAAACGCATTATTAACATTAGTAAGTGTCAAGGAATTTTAGGGGCATTCATAATAGATTTAGGGAGAAGATAAGACAGCCTTTTAGCAATAACATACAAAAACGAAACGCAAATTGAGCTAAATAATAATATTACTACTAAGAGTACAAAACTGTAATAAGAAATTCAGCACGTACGAAGTAATAAAACAAAATATCCTCCTTCAGAACAAAAACAAGATGGCTGCCGATATCGGGTCTACTGGCCATACTCATAGAAGGGTAACATAGGTAAGTAGAACTATATCATATTTATTTATTTATACATTATGCCTTAAATACGCAATGGCGGACTTAATGCCGAAGGCATTCTCTACCAGTCAACCATTAGGTGATGCAGAGATAAATGTTGGTAGGTTTAAAAGGAGAAGTTTTTATAAAATTATGTTTAACCTATTTAATATAACAATATATAAATAAAATGGGAGACATGTTGAAACTGTCCAGCTCTGAGCACTAAATAATAGTTCCGAGACCCTCCAAAATGGCGCATTCATAGACTAAAGTTATGGATAATCCAAAATAATCTTGTAAATATAACCTAAAATAACTGCTGTAAGAAAACGTGGCGTGTGATAGAATTTTGTAACCGACTTCAAAAAAAGGAGGAGGTTATCAATTAATTTATTTTTTTTATGTTTGTTACCTCATAACTTTGGACTGGGTGAACCGATTTTGATTATTCTTTTTTATTTGAAAGCTGGTGCTTCCCATGTGGTCCCATTTCAATTTGGTCCAGTTCCGACAACGGCATCCAGTGCAAAACCGTATAAGTTTTAAATTTGCATTAAGTATGTACACGACAAATAGACGAATAACTCAATATCACGCTAACCAATTTCGATGATTCATTTTTTATTGGAAAGGATGTACTTCAAGGGTAGTTTGATGAGAGTTTGGTTAGGTTCTGATTATGGGATCCGTGACAAAGTAAGTAAACTTTCAAGAAACGAGCCTACTCCTTTCTTAAGGGCCGGCAACGCATCTGTGTTTCCTCTCGTGTCGCAATTGTCCATGGGCGGCCGTGATCACTTACCATCAGGTGACCCGTATGTTCGTTTGCCACCAATATTATAAAAAAAACTCTTCAATTCTTAGGAGCCTATTGTGCTTATGTTCGTTGCTGTGTTGCAACATGACGCAAGCATTGTAATTACATTACTTAAGGTGTATAATGTGTGAAGCGATGGTAGCCGAGTTGGTGGTAGAAACTATCGCGGATTACTGAAAAGGTTGCGTTCGTACCAAACGTTACTTATTGTACAACCAATTGAAACCATATCGCATACCATACCGATAGATACCATACCGCAAAAATGCGCATATTTTAATATACTTAAGGCGGAACGGAGTTCGCGGGCACTGCTAGTAAAATATATTTATGTACACTAAAAATGGAAAAATAAAGTAAATTTTCAAAAAAAAGTATTAACCGACTTCAATATCAATCAAAAACCCATAAGGCACTAAAAAGCGGAAAATAAATAGTTTATCAAATTAACCAAATTAAATAAAACATATGAATATGTGTGCTACCTAGAGATGTACTGGAAGTCGGTACCAACCAAAATTTTTGTATTACAGAGACGCGAGAGTGGACTTAAACTTTGTACCTGTAGATGATATGATTTTCGGTTTGGTTGGCACCAACTTCCAATACATCTCTAGGTAGCACACATATTCATATGTTTTATTTAATTTGGTTAATTTGATAAACTATTTATTTTCCGCTTTTTAGTGCCTTATGGGTTTTTGATTGATATTGAAGTCGGTTAATACTTTTTTTTGAAAATTTACTTTTTATAAATAAACTAGCGGATCTGGCGGACGTTGTCCTGCCTTGATAAAAAAAAATCCTAAAAGTCGACCGCAACGCCACATACCGGGTCCTATTGTGAATCTAAACCATTCTCGGATCGACTGGAACACGCACACAAAGTTTTATTAAAATCGGTCCAGCCGTTTAGGAGTTCAGTGACATTACGCACAGAAGAAATTTATCTGTAAAGATAGTGATTTTATAGAGTACTAGTGGGCGCCCAGTGGTCGACATTCGACCATAGTTCATTGATTTTTTAAAGTTTGAACTTTATTAGGGTTCTTTTGTCAACATACTTCTATAATCAAAGGTTTTTATCATGGTTACTCAGTTATTATAATAATAGTTGTATGTTATAATATCATTGTTGAATGTAGAATGAAAAAGGGTAATTGGAACGTAAGAGTAAAATAATACATACAGTCGAGCATAGCAACCTCCTTCATAACCTTTTTTGAAGTTTTAAAATCCTTTATTGACAGATGTCAAAATGTCTTTTTTATTTACATGTGTGTATATGTTGTGTAAATTGAAGCAGTAGTGTAAGTAATATATATTTTAATTAATTTTATATGCTTGTAATGCATTTTATATAAAAAAAATATCTGCACTTCTCCTCCATATAAACTTTAACTATGCCAAATTTCAAGTTTTTCCGTTCACGCAATTCCGTTAAAAAGGGATACAAAGTTTTGGCTTCACGTATTAATATATATAATGATGATAGTAGTAGAGTGTATATAGAGTATAGAGATTTTTGAGTGTTTACTTTTATAAAATTTGTTGATATCATTGAACAATAATTAACCCTGTTACTACTGTAGCGCCACCCTAATGTAACGCATTTTGACGGCGACTTTTTCATACACATAAATGGTTCTCCTTACCTTTACACTCTATAAAAAATGTGAAAAGTTGAAAAAGCCAACGTACTACCATAACATAAAAGATATAAAATACGTACTCAATGTATTTTTAACACGTCGCGCAAAAGCTTCGATCTATAACCCTTTTAGATCCTTCATAATTTACCATAATTACTACGCACACTGCACATAAGCATCGGCTCCCAAAGCGAGTACAAGTTCATGAACCAATGTGGACGAGCCGCGGAGGTCGCCCCGATCATAAATCTTATGACAGAATAACACGTGACGTTTATGCAGCGCTATAATAAGCGTTATGTGATATAAATGACAGAGACATTCGACAATCGTTCCAGAAACACACATACAAATTTGTTTCATTTCTATCGAAATTAAGCCCTCGGCACATTTTTAAGACCCGGATCTCAAAATGGCGGATCAAGTTTTTAATCATCATCATTTTTAATCACAATCATCACCATGACATCATCAATTGTAAATTTCATGGTTTGGTAAAAAAAGATCGTGCTAATAAAAAATTATTTTAAAATACAATTTATAATATAACTTATGATTTTAAAATACATAATTTGTTATTTTCCAAAATTTTGTAATAAATCAGGTCTTTTTAAACTTATTCTGCCAACAGTCTGTTGACCTGTGCCTCGAGGTCTAAATTTGTTTGTATGGAGCTTAAACCTTTACCTTAAAAAAATTAAATACGGATTGAACCCTGGCCTTAAAAAGGTCTCGTATTAAATGCACCGCGGTCGCTGAATGTTCGCCATCTTGCTCTTTTGTCTCGCTTTGGTTACGTTAGGTTAGACTTGTGAAAAAGGATAACCCGAACTTGCCGCGGGCAAGCGCGGTGCATTTATTACGAAACCCTTTAAAACCAAGTATTTAATACGTATTTAACTTTTTTGTAATAATACGTTAATGGTTTTCGACAGTCCAGAGGTTAATAGCGAACGTATAGTATTTTATGGCATTACAGAAATAATTTTGTTAATTCTTGATTATAAAGTTTATTAACCCTAAATCTTAATCATGTTATAAACGAGTTAGTTGTGAGGGTGAACGAATGTTTGTTACACTTTCACGCAAATACTACTGAATGTATTTTAGTAAATATATTGTATAAACAGAATTATGACTTTTGAATTATGAGAAAGACACTGATTATGAATGATTCAAAGCTCAATTTCTACTAAAAACGAAATAGGCACTGATAACGATGATTTAATACTCAATTTCTAATAAATGATGAGGAAGTCAATGATTACGACTGATTCAAAATTATTCACAATATATTATTACTCAATAAAAAATAGGAAAATTCATACTAGCTCACATCATAATAACTTTGCAGTCATAATAATCACATATCACCTCCACACACGTGCACGCATACACGCTTACACATGCAAGTGGAAGGGTTTTATCTTTTTTCCCTTATCAAACAGAAATAGTTTAGAAAATTATCCGATACGAAATATATATAGAGTTATATATATAAATATATATAAGAGTTATTGAGGTATGTATGCTTGGTACACATATATGTTTCAACAACTCATACATGTATGAATAGTTAGCTTAGCTTAGGTTAGCTCAGATAGGTCGCGAATTGCATGTATCAGGCAACAGCCCAAGCCGAGGTGTGCCGTGCACCCTTGAGCTAGTTGTCAAAATAAAATCGGCTGAGTGCTTTAAGCGCTCGCCTTAGTAGTCCGGTGAAGCTGTTAAGACCTTGCTTGGTCAATAGCGTAGTCAGTTCGAAAAAAAAACAGTCATAATAACTAACACACTAACACCTTGCTTATTTAAAAATAAATTATGAGAACTATAGAAATACTAGATTATGTCAGCGACTTGTTGATTTTACCAATATCTCTGGAAGGAACAACACATTTTTTTCTGGCTAATACGTATCCTATGCCTTTTTCTGTACCCCTGACAAGTTGAGAATTTAAGACATGAAAGCGTAACATACAAATGGAACAAGCAAACGAATTCACATACGCATATATAATATTAGTAAGAAGGTGTCATGTAGTTCCCTCTTACATTTAAGATTTTTTATAGATACTGAAGGAACAACTACAAGTGGAATAACATTTATCATCCGCATCTTATATGATACAATGTTTACCTAGATCGTTTAATGTTGTAAATAAAATATATAAATGTGGATTAAAATCATGAAAATTAAATAAAAAATAAATTAAAAACATTATCCGCATTTTGAGATCTAAGTTAAAAAACACCCGAGGCTTTAAGTGTGTCGGTACACGAAATAGCAGTAAAGTAGTGGAATAGTACGCTATTCTTCTAAAAAACCTCTTCTATATTATACAATACAACGCAAACGCATCTTACGCAAACAAAGCAGTCTATAAAATTCAAGGGCATAAAATAAATATTCCTATAATTTATACTGTTTTTAAAATCATTTTAAGTCTACCCGTCCACAAAACAGAGCAAAAGATTTGACAAACATTTGGCATGTTCTAAACATGTTACAAACATTTGGTCCACTAACACAGTGGTAGTTAGAGTAGTCGCGTTAAGATAATTTTCCTAACATATTTTCCACAATGTTTATCACTACGTCATTTGCGAGGCGATACGTAATCATATGATAAGTGTTACATAATTATTATCGATTGCTTGATGTCACAATGACATTGACCCTGTGAGGCCATCAGCATAATCTCTTATTAAATTTAAAAAAATTGTTAAAATATTTTTTTTATTCGAAAAATATTCAAATATAGTAAAAATACGTTTTTAGACAATAATTATACTGTTTCGAAATTTGTACCCCGTACCATGAATAATAAAAGTTTTTTTTTAATTAATGGATTACAAAATTATTTCTTTATTCTATTAGAAACTAGCTGATATCCGCGACTCCGACTTACTATATTTAGTTTATAGGAAGAACAACAGCACTTATTATACAAGAATTGCTATGAAAAATAATCAACAAAAAACCATTAACCATTAACAGGTCTCCAATAATAAAGTAGTATGTATAGTGGAAAAAATATATCTTATGTATAGATAAAAAACATAAGCAACACAATGTTTGCGCTTGCTCCACGGCATAAAAAATACATTGGTAAGCGCTAATAAGAATGATGTATCGCAATATTTCTTTATGCGCGTCTCATAAGTAAAACTACAGAGAATCTATCAAAATCTATTGAGTGGTTTTGAGTGATACACCCAGTTTCTATAATTTTATTCATATAGAAGAAGATTGGAATTTATTGATGGGAAAAAATGATAACATTATTAAATCGCAAAAACGCATAAAATTAAATAACACATCATTACAGAAAATATGGGCTGTATGATAATATGTAAATAGGTAGGTAGGTACTAATTTTAATAAATTACATCAGTTTAAAGTAAGTTATCATTAGAATTACGTATATTCAAAGAAAATAATTTTGAACAACGCCCTGTATAACAAAAAATCTTATAAATTTATTATAAAAACATATGTACATATATGAAAAATAGATATTTAGTTTTGCTTTAAATATCGTCAACGTTCAGTTTCCTTCAGTTTTCTTTTAACAATACATTAAAGATATAGAAATTAAGTAAATTAGCTCCCTTTAGTTTTCTATCTTGAATACCACATTGAGTTTTTGTTTTTTTTTCGAACTGACTACGCTACTGACCAAGCGAGGTCTTAACAGCTTCACCGGATTACACCATATTGAGTTGCTCTTACTTTACTTACTATGAAAGAAATGAAAGTTATAATGTTTTTTTTTTTTGCTAGGCTTATAGACATATGTTTGTCACAGACACAATTCTGTAAAGTAATTAACACATATAAACTTAGTTTTAATCAGTTACTTACCTAAGTACATAAGCGTCGACCTGCTCACTCTGAGTGAAGGAGATTATCTCACAGCGCACTATCTTCAAGACATTCTCCCATTGTTGACTGCAAATAAAATAATACTTTGTAAAGTTTCATCCAGAATAATTGGTTGAATTAGTATTTATAATCTCAGCAGGCAAAATGGAAGTTTAAAAAGATATATAAGAAAAGCTGGCCTATTAGTATAATGGTAGAATATTATATTATTGTGTTTAGAAGTTTTAAGTTCCATCCCCATTCAGAAAACACTTTAATCATTGTTAACTAGTTTCCTCAGTATAATATATATATATATATAGTATATGTGTTATTTGATTGTCACTATACAACTTATATTTGATCTGGAGTTAAAGACCTAGTGAGATTTTCCTTTAAAATAGGTTTCTAAAATTTTTAACTGACCTCAAAAAAGGAGGTTACTATGTTTGGTTGTTTTTTTTTTTAATGTATATTAATCAATATCTCCATCAATTATTAAGATTTTAATGATTCCTTTTTTATTTGAATTGGCTATATTCAGAGATGGTCCCATATAAATTTGAAGAAAATATTCAACCCATAATTATTTTGAAATACAAACCATAATACATTACAGGACTTTTATTGTGGGGCATGCGGGAGCATGCAGTACCTTTAAAGTGAAATTCGAAAATACTGAAAATTTGCCGTAGTTGGTTTATATTTTGAAAATTTTAAAAGTGTCTTACTATTATATGCCACAGGTACCCAAAATAACAAGATGTACATTTTTGCACATTTTGAGATACAAAATTTTATAGAGTTGCAACTTTCGAAAATTATCATGGCCCCAAAAAGGAAGTGACAAAAATAGTACTTTAATAGTTTTATTCACCAGTTTAGATAATTATTTATTATATTACTAAACCCTATAATATTATTTATTACATTATATATAATATGTATATCTATAATTTAAAAAAATCTAACTATGGCTCAAATTCTGTCTCAGTAGAGTATTTACATTATATAATTAATAAATGGTATATTATTATTCCTACTATTACAATAAACCTGATGCAAATGTATCATTATGATTTTCATAGATTTTTTGCTATTAATATCTTAGATTAATTAAAAATATGTCATAAATCAAGTAGGTTATTATAGAGTAAATAATAACTAATGCATGCACATAAATAATTTGAGATAGTCTTTAGTTTACTTAATTATTATTCTTAAATAATGTATAATAGCTATAGTGAATATTTAAATAATGATTATCTATTTTTTTTATTACTCTACAAACAACATCAAATTTTTCTATGATGCAACACTGTTTCATGATACATGTTCAAAAAGTTAATTTAAAGAACTCAATATTATATTTTGGTTTTCATAATTTTTGGTGACATAATCATTGTAAATTTCAATCTCCACTTTTTAAATTTCCTAAAATAAAACTTTTATACATAGTTTAACAAACTGCATATGAAAACCGTTTAGTATCTATATATCTACATTCAATAATTTTATGAATATACATTTTTCAAATATCGCGCGGGTGCACAGGAAGGGTCCAATCGTATCCACACGCCAACCACGGCTAGCGACGGCTACGACGGAACTAGCAGAGTGACTACAACAGTTAAACAGCTGACTCCAGAACCTTCCATCATAAGTTATGAAAACACGGAAAACAATATTCCAGTGTGAATTATTAATACAAATTCTTAGTAAAGTTTGTTAATCAAATAAATAAGTTCTAAGTAAAAGTTTAATAATCGGCATGTCACACAACGCGGTAAATTTACATAATGCCGGTAACCTTAAACCATATGGTGAAACCAGAAAGTTTACTATAATGAAAAAGTTATGAACGAGTTATTGTAAAAAAAAAATACTAACCGACTGATTTTTCTCAGATCCGCATTTTTAGCCGGCGTAAACCAAATTTCTATCAGTTTTTCGACACCTTCAAAAAATTGATCACTATTTTCACTACTAGATATAATCTCCGTTTCAGCCATTTCTATTTGCTTCTTTTAATCGTTTGCAACGAAAAATTAAATTTATTCTATTTATTGCCGCAAAACTCGACCCACAACCGCGAACGATAAAAGTCGGAAGTTGACTGAATGAATGAATTGAAATTATTGGCAAAATGCGAGTGCAAAAAGAGATAGAAATATCAATGTCTCTTTCTATCCAAACGAACAAATCGGCAAATCGGCGCGCGTTTCGTTCGGAATCAGAATCACTAGCTTTGAGATTATATCATAGATAATATACTAATGTAGAAAGATTATATTCTGTACTGTGAACGACGGACGTACAACAGCTGGGGTTATATATATATTTACTCGAAACCATTACGATACAATAAAATAAAGTATAGGGACTTATGTCACTTGGTTGTGTATTGCCACATATATAACAAACATTTACTTCGTTTAAATCTTTTTTTTTACATATTATCTCAAAAGCTCGTTCAGAAACAAGTGTTATAAAATAAAAATTAATGTGTATATATAGGTTTATACTATAATGAGTCAAAGAATTTATAAGTGTTGTTTACTTATAAATCCCATGTAATGAGTACATATTCTCTACAAATAAGTCGTTACAATTCAAAGTAAATTAAGTTCAATTTTAGCCGTTCTTATTTTAGGTTATTTTTCAAGATCAAATTCAAATTTTGTACTAGGACAAATAATAAGATCATAAAAAAATCTTATGAACGGTGAAATTAGAATTTCTCGTTCTCGGTGTATAAAAACTGGAAATCTTAAGAAAAATTGTAGTCCGGTGAAGCTGTTAAGACCTTGCTAGGCCAATAGCGTAGTCAGTTCGAGAAAAAAAAAACTTAAGTAAACTAAACATGTTATCTGAAGGATTAAAATTGGGTTATGCTCATTTTCAAACGTGACGACTCCAATATTCCTATTAATTAATCATAAATTGGTCAAATTGCAAATGATTAAATTATTAATTTTACTTATTATACTAAAGCCATCTTTTTACTGAGTATATACCTACCTATTAAATTGACCTTCTGATTACTTTGGATTAATGTAACAAAATAAAAACACAAGTAAATCCCAAAAAATATGAAACACGGCTTTCATTTCTTTGCATATGCCTAAATAACTTATGATGGCCTCAAAGCCTCTAAAGGCCGTTAGAACCAGCGCCATCTTGACCCAGGATACATGTAGATGTGTTATTACCCAAAGGCTCTGGGCTACACATGAGCTAGAGATGGTGCTAGTTACAATAAAAAATGGGAAAGTCTATTTATTTTATCTCTATCAATCTGAAGCGATAATTGCCCAATAGCTCCGATAGGAGTATTAATATTCTGATATCAATAGTCGCATATAAGAACGCAGCACCGTATCGCGCAGTTGAGAGTTTTTTTATAACGAAAAACATTTTGATGGAACCACAACATGATGGTTAATCTTTGTAATGAAACCTATAAAAAATAAGAGAAACATTTATTATCTACTAGCTGTTCCCGCAACTTCCTCCGCGTGGAACTTAAATTTAAAAACAGTGATTAAACCATCTGAATGTATTAAGCCCATTTACTTATCTACATTCCTCTCGTAGCTCTAGCGTTGTCATTAGAATTACAATAATTTCTGATAAAGTGCACCGATGGATGATGAAACAAAGACTAAATGTTACTCAAGGATATGCTTATGGTTTTCTTAGTGAGATATTATCGTGAACGCAGTACTTTAGCAGTGATGCGTGTCCAAACAAACATACATTTCTAAAATTGATTGAAATGTATTTTATTACTTATTCCTAGTAATTTGCTGCAATTTTTTTTCACAAAAATCTACAAAGCACAGACAAATTCGTTTTACATTATTTTTATATGCATAGAAGATTGACATACTGTTAATTAATACTTTATGACATTTGTTATATAGTTTTGGACGTTCCCGTCACGTTCACCGATCACCCTGTGAGTAAGATGATCGTCACTTCATTTCATTATTAGGGGAACGCCAGACATATCGTTCGTATCAGAACTTAAATCAATTTGTCGTTAAGGGAAAATCCCATGGCTGATGTTATCTTGTAGGTATGTCAATAGGAAATGGCATTCCTATATTAGTTATTATACTCTTTGAAATGGCATCAGGCGTAGGCTACTTTATATAGTATACTATTTGTGAGCGACGTAGGTAGGTAGTTAGCAAATACTGCCACGGGATGATAGAGGCATTGCACTTTGAAAGTTTATGTAGGTACCTTGTTGTAACTTATCTATACTAATATAATAAAGAGTTAAAGTTTGTGACGTTGTAAGGGGTAATCACAGGAACTACTGGTCCGATTTGAAAAATCATCTAGGCTATATATCATCACGCTAAGACCCATAAGAGAGAAGCAGCAATGAAGAATGTTGCAAAATCGGGGTATTTTTTCCTTTTCAGAGCTTCCGCTGCGTCTTAGCGCAAAATAACCATTCCATGCGTACGAAATCGCGGGCAGAAGCTATTATGTTATTATATTATCTATACCAATATCATAAAAAGGTAAAGTTTGTGAGGTTGTAGGGGGTAATATCTGGGAAGTCGGAGAAAAAATGGTCGAACGAAAACGTTTCTTACGAACGCTGCCTTAACGATGAGTGATATATCATTGAGTTCTAGAAAAAAGTTATAGCTTGATATGCCTATTACCGAAGTGGGCACGGGTCAGCTATAAGTTATAGTGAAGAATATTTACCTAAACCTGGATTTCAAGTATAGCTGCTGAAACATTGTTTTTTTTATGTCATAGGTGGCAAACGAACGGGTGGGTCACCTGATGTTAAGTGATCACCACCGTCCATGGACACTAACGACACCAGAGTAGTCGCAAGTGCGTTGCCACCCTTTAGGGGGACGGGTTAGGGGAGGGAGTAGGAGAGAGGGGACGGGAGGTGGGCCTCCGGCGCTCTCACTGACCGAACGAAGCGCAACAATGCAAGCACTGATACTTCACGTCGGTTTTCTATGAGAGGGTGGTACTAACCCGGGCGAGCCGACCCATTTATGCTGAAACCAGTAATAGTTTCAGTGTGGCTCTACCATTCTCTCACTCTCTCGCGCTCACGCACATAGCAATGATTGGCAACAACTAGCTAGCAAACATTAAAAAAGCTCTACCATTACGCTATGACCTCATCTCAGTGTTTTATTGAAAAAAAAGCTCTGGTTCATTAGAATTAGAACCTTCGTTGATCGAGGTGGTGTCTAAAATCGTTGCCACTATGACATCATTTTTTTTTTAATTGACTACGCTATTGGCCTGTAACCAGTTTTTTTAAACTGTGGTCTACCTAAAATAAAATGTACGAATAAATATAGTTTAGCTAGATGTGGCAGCGTGAATACCACAACGCTACTTTCAGAAGGATGGATGTGAAATAAAAGATCTGACACAGATAGTGTTGATGTGTAAACACTTTGACAGCAAGTTTATGAATCATCCTTTAGTGAGCCAAGCTAATATATTTAATAAAGTCCTCTGCCATGTCTGTCTGTTTGTGATAAACTCCAAAAGTACTAAACAGATTTTCATGTAGTTTTCACCAGTAGATACAGTGATTCATGTGGAAGGTTTTGGTATATTTTGTCAAAGTTTTTTTTATTATCAGGGTAGGATAACATCCGCAGGGTCCGCTATTACATTATAAGATATAATTCTTGGTAATCAATGTTGACCTATAATTTTTTTTTACTCCAGGCATATTACTGGTCACTCGCATCATTGTAAGCTACCTTTCCATTTACAATTTTTGATCATAAAATTGATAATATTTCTTATAGCTTATTGTTTAGCGAATATGTAGGAGAATATATAAAATAAAAATACAATATTATTTCTGTTTTAAATTCCTATACATTACACTATAAATATCTTAATAATTTTTTAGATCTTAAACTTTCTACACTTTATTTCAGCTGTTACATGTTGAGAATTTGTTTTTCTTTTATGAATATAACACCAAACTGTGACTGATGTGTGTATTACATTAAATTTTTATTTTAAAATCCCTATCTTCGAATGTAACAACAAAAATAAAACGTATTTAAATGATTACCAATAAACGAGTAGAGTATCATAAATTTTCAAATGCAGAGACTAATCTATGTAATTGCCCATTTTCAACCTTTCGCACTGGTTTAAATTTAGGTTTTGTAACAAGTATGGATGGTGGAATATCTTCTTCATCAACATTTTCATAAAAATCCTCAATATTTGGTTCAACATCTCTCCTAACTGAAACAGAACTGCTTGGTCGTTTATCTCTTTTATTTTTCAATTCAACATTTGCATTTAATTCAATAAGGTTTCTATATATTTTGTCATTAAAATTAAAGTTTAACTTCTTCGTCATCTGAAAAGAAAAACAAGAAAACTTATAACATATAAATGTGTTGATCATATAATTGTAGTGTTTACTTATCAATAATACCAACATCTGTAATTGTCACAACATTAGCTAAAGGCCCGTTCCTGTGGGAAAGAACATGCTTTGTAATACACTAATTTACATTATTTTACCTTAACACTACATTCTCCTTTATCAACATTCAAATCATCCGCAGACAATGGCGGTGGTTCCGATTTTTTAATGTCACACAGGTATTTAGTGAACATTTGGCTTGAACAAACCGAAGGTTCATTTAGTTCATTCTCTTTTACAATATTGGGAGTGTCCGTTTCAAGATCTTTTGAAATTCCCGCATCATAGACAGCTTGTTTTTTCATAGCCGGTTTTAATTTTTGTTCAGAATTCCTTACCAGAGTTTTCTTTACTTTTGGGTTTTTTCGAGTCATATTCATTTTTAACAATCGAAAAATCTTCACTTTCGCTTCAAAACAAATCAAAACTATCAATGTTTATAAACGGTTCACTATAGTCATCAAAGACAATTTGTACTGATCAAAGAGTATAATAATGGTACTGATTTTTAACGGTTGACAAATAGTGATGTATGGCTTTAATGTTTGTCAAATAAAAGTCAATTTAAAATGTATTATGTAGTATTATATTTGAAACATTCTTTTTTTCGAAAATAATTTTTCATTTCAAAAGCATGTAAGTAAACTGTAACCAATTGTAATTAAAGTTTTATCTGGATTAATAAACCTGAGTGCTGGGCGATGAAAGATATGAATGAAAGAAGAATACACGTGGCAGAAATACGGATGTTAAGATAAATACACGGTGTAAGTAAAATAATCAATATTACTACTAATTGTATCAGAGGAATTTTGAAAATAGTTCTAACAATAGAGAAATTGATGATCAATATCAACAATAAGTAATAACTTTAAAATACAAATAAAGAGGTTGACTTCATTACTTTGAGGTATTAAAATCGAGTTAAGTTTTTTGTGACAAAAAAATGTTCAATAGTATTCAAAAATTATACTGCAAATCAGTACTGATGTATGATTCCGATTGTAACTTTTCAAACTTATTACAGTGTTATCACTCTATATTAATTAGTCAATCGCCATATTTCAGAGTTTCGAGGCTGCGAATCATTCCCAATACAATACAATCTATACAAAATAATGAATACTATAACCATGGTAATAATTTAAAGATTTACATAATTGAAAAAATTATACATTTAATTGTTATTTGTAGCAGCCTTAAACATACATGATTGATGTAGGTATTACTAAAATAAATCAGTTCTAGCCATTGTGATGTTAACGAGATTCTGATCCTGAAAATAATGAGATATTAAAGTGGTATCTTTCGTTACTTTGCATTCGCTGCAATTTCATAAACAATTACTTGAGTTAAATAATAAAATAATTTACTGCCAAGCACTTCCCTATTAATAACCTCAGATATCAATATGTCAAAATCAGCTGCATAAATAATTTCTGAACGAAACTTAAATTCGTCTACGACTTCAATTTTTAGCTTTATGCCGCAAAATCCTGAAATTATTACTGTAATAATAGATCAATTATTAGACATTGTCTTAAATTTTACATCGCGTAAATATTTGTTTTACTAGAAATGTCTATGAGCAGTGTTAACTTTCTAGTAAGTTATCAGATTTAAAATTGTATAAATCTTGAAAAATTTCCTGGTTATGAATTAAAATTATATATGTTCCAGAATCCGGATAATTTACCAGTTGAGAATATATCATTATCAGTTACGAACGCGGGTATCGTTCAACAAATTAAAGCTTTGGTGAGTTATGTGCAATGTTGTGCAATTAATATTAATGCATAAAATTTGTAAATAAGGTATATATGCACAACCTGTTCGAATCCTTTCATGATTGTCTTATTTTTATTTATCTGTGGGATGGAATAAGATTTCTATAACATCGTTTAATTGCTATTATTACATTGTAATTTAATATTTATACAACGTTTTGGTCTTTTATTGTCATAAAATCATCAATATGCTTTGGTTTACTATGGTAAAATACTTCAAGCCAAGTAGACAACGGGCAAATATGACATTGCTGCCTGAGATATGGTTTACAAAAAAAAATACAGATTTGTAGAACATCAAATAAATTTTTCACCTAAATTACCTTTCTAGTACATTCAGTAATTTTTGTTAATCAGATTTCTTTTTAAATATTTTACTTAAAAAAAGTGAATCTAAAATAGAATAAAAGTTAAGTAGTAATAAATATAGAGTATAAAATATGTACAGTCCACACTAATTTTTTTTATCCGCTTTGAATATATATACGTAGGTATAATTACATATTATACTAGCGGGCCCGGTGGTCGGTGTCCCGCCCTGATAATAAAAAAACCTTGACAAATTATATACCTAAATCTTCCTCATGAATCACTTTATCTACTGGTGAAAATCACATGAAAATCCCTTCAATAGTTTTTAAGTTTATAGTGAACAGACAGAAAGACAGGTGTGGCAGAGGACTTTATAGTATGTAATGATGCATAATACCAAGACAAGGTTAAACAAATGCCATGTTTAGATTTCTATAATATTATTATAACTTTATTTTGTATTAAATTAATAGATTCTTGATTGTATCACGTGTACACCTGAACTTATGGCTATATTCAGAGCCACTGAAAACATTGAATAGAAGCATAAACAATAAAATAGAAAACATAGTATAAAATGCGACTGAGTTATAGGAACATAAATAAGTATAATGTTCACAAGTATTTCACAAGGTGAATCTTTTCATGCTTAGTGTAAATGCATAATGTTAATTAAATAAAAAATGTTAACACTTTTAATAAGATGTTCAGTTAGGAAAAAAGAAAAAATAATCATAAAAATATCCAATATATATACCCTAACTACTGCTCAGTCTCAGCAGACCTGACTAAGATCTGTACTCACAGAAGCTAATATAATTGGGTTTACTTGGAGTGAGGTGAAATGTAAAGCCATCAACAGATTGAGATAGAAAAGAACTGTATCTGCCCACTGCCCTAACAATTTGGGAACAGGATTTCAAGAGAGACAGAGAGAATTACTGATTTGATTTTGAAAATTCTTTTATTAATTTTATACAACGTCTCATTTGATCTATCTTATGTTAAGTGTTGACTGATCTAAAGTCTATCACAGGCATGAGGACAATCAACAATTGATTGCCACACCCTTAAACTTGAAACATAGTAGCGCAAACACTGTGACTTTATGGCAGAAATATGTAAAACAGTAGTCTTTTTAAAGTCTTACCTTCATAGACTTTAATACTTTTCTCTTGAAAATACTTAATAAGCTTATAATGGAACTAGTTTCTACCGACGACCTTGTCCAGATGTAATAGTTACCTTGGCCTAAAGATAACACACAACGGAAGCTCTCAAAAGGAAAAATACACCCCGATTATGAAATATTCGTTTTGTGCTCCATTATTGTTAATCTTAGCGTGATGATATATAGCCTATAGCCTTCCTTGATCAATGACTTATCTAACACTGAAAGAATATTTCCAATCGGACCTGTAGTACCTGAGATTAGCATGTTTCACCAAACAAACCCTCCAGCTTTATAATATTAGTATAGATAGAACACATACCTTGAAGTAAATTTTATTACTTTACAGCATCCATTCTGGGTAGAAAAAAGGTCACTCATAGTATATGAAAGACCTCCGACAGGTAATTCAATGGTTCTTGGTGCAGTAGACGCATGGAAGACTAAAATGGAAATTTATAAACAGGATCTGAAGTGGTTACTCAGCTTGGAGTATCACAGGTAATAAATAGTTTTATTATTAAGACGAAATGAAGGTAGTAATATTTTTGAAGAATATGTGTGTGCCTTAACAATCAAGTAGACTATCATATTATCCATGTATTCTTCTCAAATCCAAATTTATTTTCAATCTTTTTCAACCATATAAAAGGAGTCTATATGTTTTTCTTTTATTTTTTATAATTCTTGAATCTGTTTGCTGAAAGTCTGTAAACAGTAGTTGAATTTTAATGATCTTAGAAGGTTACTAACCTCTTTGTACTTATAAATTGACACTAGATTTAGATTACATGATATAAAAATATTTTCTCTAACTCTATAAGCTAGAAAAACAAATTTAAATAATATATGTTTATGTGGACAAAATATTTCCTGTTTTTTTTTTCATTTATTTTTTTGGCGACTATTCTTGTAGTATGGTTATTACTGCCATTGTATTTCCGATCCATTTCACTAATAACCAAACTATATTACGTAAAGCATCACCAACATTACACCAAATAACACTAGATTATGGATAAAATATAACGAATAAAATATAACTCTAACTAATAATGTTTATAAACGGTTCACTGTTCAAAGAGAATTTGTACTGATTTTTAACGGTTGACAAATAGTGATTTCCAGAGGATTTACGTAGTTGATGTTTGTCAAATAATCAAGTTAATTCAAAATGTATTATATTTGAATAAATTTTTCAATGAACTAACAAGATGGTGGAACTTTCCAGGGTGTTTTTGTAGCTTCACTTGTTTTTTTTTTTTTTTATTTAAGCTCAGCAAAGTGACTGTACTGTGCCTGATGGTAAGCACAGTACAATCCAAAAACAATGGCGACCACCGAGAGACATACTATCCATCGCCGGTCGCCGCTATCATGTCTGCCTGCGTAAGTATCTCTTCACGTTGCGCTTGAAGGACCCCATGTCATAGGAAGGAGGGAACACACTGGCCGGGAGATTGTTCCACAGCTTCACGGTACGGCAAAGAAAAGATGTTGCGAACTTTTTAGTTCATGCCCAAATAGGACTTACCGTAAAACTGTGGCTCCGAAGACCAGCATGTGTGGTGCGGTTATGAAAAGGAGAGGAAGGGATCAAGTTGAATAACTCAATGCACAATAACCAAACTATATTGTGTAAAACACCTCCAATATTACATAATATAGAACCAAATAACACATAATTGAATAAAAAGTAACGTCACCTAAATGACATTTCAAGATCCCACCAAAAACTCTCTATGTTAGTAAGATTGGTAGTTACAGGGACAAATATCATGATACAATATATGTATTTTTTATTCAATTCACAGATTTTGGAGCACAGTATTGTATCACTCCCAGTGCATGGACAGCATAGTTTCATTTTTACAAGAAGCGAACCCACCTTACTTACCATCGCATGAAAGCAGAGACGTACAAAACCTATATGAAGAGATTAGAAGGCTTGTTTTAATAGTGTTCAGTAGGTTAGCAACAAATAAGGAGAGCAGTGTAAGTAATTATTTACTATTTTCTAAAATTCTAGAACTGTTCTCATTGTGTATGTAATGAATCTAAAAGGAAAATAGAGTTCCGATCGCATCGTCGACTCGAGCGGTTGTCCGTTTTGCTGCGCGCGCTAAGTTCGATTTTAATACTCGTGATTTAGTGACGTCAGTTATTGTGTTGTTTCGATCCGGCACACCTGCGGTGCACCTGCGTTCTTTTTCCTGGAACTGAGTGAGACCTTTCCTTTGTATTTATTTATTGCTTTATCTATTTCTTGGTATATTTATTTATTTACTCATTTATTTATCTATTTATTTACGTATTTCTTTAATTCTTCAGTGATTTATTTTTAAATTTATTTTCTTTTTATTGTTTGTTTATTTAAGTAGTCTTATGTTATTTTTCCCCTGTCTCGCTCAGGTACTTATTTGCGTTGTTTTCCTATTTTGTTTAGTTTTAAACAGCTCCCTTTGATCCGGACTCGGGATAGTCCATTAAATTCATTAAGGCGCGCCCCCCTGCCCCTCTGGCAGGGAGGTTTCACATGTCTTCCTCCGCCCCACTCCCCTCCTCAGGCCCCGGTATGGCCTCCGATCGAGAAGTCGGCCTCTTAGAGACCGAACTTATTAGCCTCCGCGGTTTTATATCCAGCATCTGTCCTCGTCTCGTAGACGATTACGATGCGTACGCTGCGAAGCGTCGCATCGAGTTCCCTCACTCTTCCAAGCCCGCTCCCTCGATCTATGCCAAGATCGAGGCAAGCAACAATTTTCCCATCCCACCCGTTCACGATAGTGACGATAGCGATAGCGATTCCGATTCTGGCTCCGATATGGAGCAAGACCCTCCTGCTCAGCAAGATCCTCCTGCTGAGCAAGCCCCTCCTGCGGACGATGGCTTCACCACCGTCACGCACCGCAAACCGCGCAAGAAGCGCTCCAACTCCTCATCAGATCCGGAAGGCAGTTTGCCCTCCAAAAAAATAGTCAATGTCGATGGCGCGAAAGTGCCAAAGACGACACCAGCGCCCTCTAGACCCGCTTCGCCTAAAACTGCGGGTTCCGCAGTTTCGGGCAAAAAGCCCCGCCCACCGCCCCCCGTTACGATCCAAGACAAAGCGTCTTGGGTTGAAATTTCTAGCCTGCTGGAAACGGCAGGCATCCCTTACACCTCCGCTGTGAATACCGCTGTAGGTATTCAGGTGAAGGTAGCCACGTCCACCGCCCATCGTGACCTCACTCGTTTCCTTCGGGACAACCAGTGGGGTTATTTCACGCACTCTCTCGAAGAGGAGCGTAAACTACGGGTTGTGATCCGTAGGGTTCCTTCAGAACTCCCGACTTACGACATTTCCGACGACCTCAAAGAACAGAAGATTCCTGTTCGCGAGGTTCATCGTATGCGCTCTCCGCGCACCAGGGCTCCATATGATATGGTTCTCGTTGTCCTCGATCGCACCCCTCAAGGGAAAGCGATCTTCAATCTCACATCCCTCTGCGGCCTCTCCGGCGTTATCGTCGAGCCGCCGCGCAAAACGTCTGTGCCCTCGCAGTGTCACAACTGTCAGGTGTACGGACACTCCGCACGAAACTGTCTCCTGAAACCCAGGTGCGTTAAGTGCCTCGGCGACCACTCCACCAAGGAGTGTTCTCGCACTAAAGACTCCCCCGATCCCCCGAGCTGTGTTCTGTGCCGCGGCGTGGGTCATACCGCGAATTATCGCGGATGTCCCCGCGCCCCGCGCACAAAGCGCCCTCGCTACCCCAGGCAGGCGTCGCCGTCTAAGGCGGCCGCCGCATCCGCCCGCCCCCGACCCCCGCCTCTCATGTCCCGAGAGGCCTTTCCGAGCCTGCCGAGCACGTCTCGTGCACCGGCAGCGTCCGCACCCGCGACTAGCGCGCCCCCCCGCCCCTACCGGGCCCCTCAGGCTCCGTGGGCTCCTAAGCCCGCGTCCCAGCCCATTCCCAGACCGCCGGCGGCTAATCCTGCACAGGATAACCCCGCCTATTCCTTCTCCCTATCGAGTATTGACTACACAGCTCAACTACTCATCTTCCACGAGATCTCGGAGATCTCGGCGTACGAAGAGACCGCCCGAAATCCTCTACTAGGTGCCGTTACGGCAATCCATAGGTTTCCAGCCATCGCGGCTACATTACAACGGCTCGCGCGCGCAGCTGTTCAAAAATAAATAACTCATATAAGATAGAGTAAATCGCGTACTTACGTCTTACCTTCCCCTAAAACAACCGTAAAATAATAATAATTTTTGTTGTGTCTATTTTTAGATTTCGGCGCCGTCGCCGTTAAGTAAATTTAAATTCGATCTTATTAAATGCGTGTTGCGCCCGCGCTTTTGTAATCGATCCTTTTTTCGTGACGGTCATCGTAAAATTTTACTCTCATCATTTTTCCCCTAACGCACCATGAGAAGTATAACTTCAAAAAAATAAGACCTAAAATCCTATAATAGTTACTTTGGTTACTTACCTTCACCTCCATTCTTATTAAGTTCAGCTACTGACATAGCATTTCCACTTCTGGCACCGCCTCTACCAGCAAATATGCCAGCGTTTGATATTAAATTCGCGTTTGTAGCGAAAGCCCAGCTTGAGGAAATTTGTTGAGCTGAAAAGATGACATTATTTTAGATCACCAATACTCTCGAGACTACAAATGAGCATAGAAACCTGCATCTAATCAGTTCGAGAAAAAAAAAAAAAAAGGAAAATAATTTGAAAATGAACGTAGTTTACTTGAAAGCTATTTTGATTTAATTGTAAAATTGATGATTTTCTGATGAAGGTTATACTTTCAAATTAATTTTGAGATTTATTAACTCCTCGTCTTCTGAATTAGCCACATTAGGTTAAAATTGCTTGCCCTGTATTTCGTTTTTTTTTGCGGCAATGTCATTTATATATCCGTATGCTTGCAATAATACATTTATTTATATGAAAATGTGATACATTATACATATCGTTTTTATCTACACTAATAATATATTATAAAGAGGTAATAAATATCCTTCTTTATTCTCCACCTTTACAGGTGAAGTAGTTCTTCTAAATAGTTTAAAATGAGGTGGAATCAAAATGGAAAAAATGTCCAAAAAACTACCACTAATAGATAAGACGTATTGTTTATTCTTGTAGTAGTCCGGTGAAGCTGTTAAGACATTGCTTGGTGAATAGCGCAATCACTTCGAAAAAAAAAAAAGTTTATTCTTGTACAATCTTAATAAATTTCTAAGATCTAAAAGTCTAAAAAACTCATGACTATAAAGACTGGCACTTCTCATTTTTTAAAGAACATTTTCATTCTATCAAATTTACTGTACTTCATGAATAAGCAGGGTGCTACACTTTATTTGGAAATAAATAAAATTTTTTTTATAATTTAACTCAGACGGAATCACAGGCATTTGTTAGTTTGTTTATAAGGCCATTCATATTGTACTGAAACAATTATAGAGTTTTAATAAGATACATGCTTGGTTTGTCTGCTTTATCATTAAGTATTAGTGAAATTGAGAAAACCAAACCTTTTCCACCTTTAATTAATATTTTTACTACATTACATACTATTTATTGAGATATTTGTTTTTTTTTTTCAAACTAACTACATTATTGGCCTAGCAAGGCCTTTACAATGTGAGAAATGTATGTTGGACTCATTAGTTCGTACATACACATTATTATCAGATTTGTTTTAAGAGCCCTCTATGGACTCATTCATGGTACTGCATTTTTAATAGTACATGTTGTAAATGTTTGCTATTTTTCATGATCTTTACATTTATCAACATAATCTAGATTGCTATACTTATGCATCATGCTGAGATAATTTAAAATTGTACATTATTAATCTAGGTAGGATTTGATCCTGGGAACTTTTCTTTACGTTTTTTTTCTTTTTCATCATTTGTATTTTTGTAAAATTTGTAAAATCTAAAGTTATTTGATTTGTAAACATGAAATTAACTATTACTATAACTAGTCTGGCCATAAATACTGTTACATAAAACTTTCTTTTTTTAAACTTTTTAATTATCTTGAATTTGGAACATGTATTTTTTTTTAAAAACTTCTTTCTATTTTACGCCACTTCGCATATTTTTTCGTGTTCATTATCAAATTACAATATGGAATGGGGTATTAAAGAAAATAGGATTGCAGTGATCGCGTTGCACAAATTGACTATGGACCCGTCGGTCATATTCCAGACACTCCAAAAGCTTGGTATCAGCCGTATGTTCGTATATCGTACTATCAACAGATACAACAGCAGGACTCTACACTTGGTCACAAGGCACGAACTACCCAAGCCTGGCTTGGAACCAACGTTTCGGACTTTATAAGAGCTGAAGACTGGCCCAGACCTCAACCGTTTAGACTTCAAATTATGGTCAGTTTTAGAGGACATGGCCTGCACTAAACGACACGGCAACATTGAGTCTCTTAAAAAATCTTTGGAGCAAGTAGTGGCGAAATTTCCCTTGGAAACAGTGCGTACATCCATAGATTCGTGGCCAAACAGATTAAAGGCCTGTATAAAAGCCAAAGGTGGTCATTTCGAATAGATTTTTATTTTTTGCTGAGACTAATAAATATGTAGGTATATATATTAATAATATTCCATTACTTCATTAAAAAAAATGCATTTACATTTGTAACAGAACTTATGGCCGGACTAGGTATAAATGTATTATTATTTTATTGATTATTATTGGGAGACCAACGAAACCTCACTTATTTTACAATTCGTTTCTGATATAATTTTTCAGGCAAAATGGATGACAAAAGAATATATGGGTGATATACTGTATAATAATTTCGTATTCACAATACCAATAATGTGGGACATTTGCCTAACGTACGGAGTAGACAATGGACGTCATGTTGGGCGTGTGCTAGAGAGTGTGTTCAAATTGCAACCGCAATATGAAAATGATACGGCGGCAGCTATATCATTTGTTAACGAGGTACTTGTCCTATTTTTAATAATCTCACTCATAGTGTCTCATCATTTCATATAGTATCAGTATCAGTGCCATCAGTAAAGGTATCAGAGAGTTTCATAAAAATACCTAATTTTAGCTAATGATTGGATTAAATATACTTACTACGTTATTATGTGTTACAAAACCTAGAGTAAAAAAAAAAAGAAATATGTTTGTCTGAAAACCAACAAATTTGCTTATCTAAAATAAACACTAATAGAGGTATATATTAAATTTTACACGCGGAGGAAGTGAAACTTCTTTGGCTTATATGTATCATTACATAGTATAAAACAAAGTCCCCTACCGCGTCTGTCTGTCTGTCTGTCTGTTCGCGATAAACTCAAAAACTACTCAACGGATTTTCATGCGGGTTTCACCAGTGGACAGACCTCAACCGTTTAGACTTCAAATTATGGTCAGTTTTAGAGGACATGGCCTGCACTAAACGACACGGCAACATTGAGTCTCTTAAAAAATCTTTGGAGCAAGTAGTGGCGAAATTTCCCTTGGAAACAGTGCGTACATCCATAGATTCGTGGCCAAACAGATTAAAGGCCTGTATAAAAGCCAAAGGTGGTCATTTCGAATAGATTTTTATTTTTTGCTGAGACTAATAAATATGTAGGTATATATATTAATAATATTCCATTACTTCATTAAAAAAAATGCATTTACATTTGTAACAGAACTTATGGCCGGACTAGGTATAAATGTATTATTATTTTATTGATTATTATTGGGAGACCAACGAAACCTCACTTATTTTACAATTCGTTTCTGATATAATTTTTCAGGCAAAATGGATGACAAAAGAATATATGGGTGATATACTGTATAATAATTTCGTATTCACAATACCAATAATGTGGGACATTTGCCTAACGTACGGAGTAGACAATGGACGTCATGTTGGGCGTGTGCTAGAGAGTGTGTTCAAATTGCAACCGCAATATGAAAATGATACGGCGGCAGCTATATCATTTGTTAACGAGGTACTTGTCCTATTTTTAATAATCTCACTCATAGTGTCTCATCATTTCATATAGTATCAGTATCAGTGCCATCAGTAAAGGTATCAGAGAGTTTCATAAAAATACCTAATTTTAGCTAATGATTGGATTAAATATACTTACTACGTTATTATGTGTTACAAAACCTAGAGTAAAAAAAAAAAGAAATATGTTTGTCTGAAAACCAACAAATTTGCTTATCTAAAATAAACACTAATAGAGGTATATATTAAATTTTACACGCGGAGGAAGTGAAACTTCTTTGGCTTATATGTATCATTACATAGTATAAAACAAAGTCCCCTACCGCGTCTGTCTGTCTGTCTGTCTGTTCGCGATAAACTCAAAAACTACTCAACGGATTTTCATGCGGGTTTCACCAGTGGATAGAGGGATCCATGAGGAAGGTTTTGGTATATAATTTGTCAAGATTTTTTTTTTATAATCAGGGCGGGACAACATCTGCCGGGTCGGCTAGTTAAATTATATATTGAATGCTTAGAAACTATATACTATACGAAGTCCCGTAATATATATAATTAACTATACATTTACTTATTTTTGTATACCCAGTATAGACCCAGACAGCCAATTAAACATACTTACACATATACACAAACACACACCTACCTGCCTTACGTTTAACTCGTAAGGAACATCTTTCTCTAGCATGCAAATAGAAAGTTTCACTTATAAAAAATATAATTAAAAAATTACCAAGTACATAGGCCCATGTCATCTTGTGGGTTGATAAATGTAAAATATACTGTATGTATTTTTCATAATAAACATTACCCAACAGGCCCTAAAATTCATAATACTCCAAGTGAACAACGATTACGACAGCGAAGAACCGCCGAACCTTCCAGAAACGTTCAAGGGTTTCAGTGAAATCCGGCGACCTTCCACAAGTAAGAAGCAAGATAAGATCACCTTCGATGTCCTCAAAGACCTGGTCATGCATCTCCTAGATACAGTCATGACTTTAAGAATATTCATTGAAGTACATCCGGGCAGTGTGAAGGCATTTAGAAGAACTAATTTTGTTTTAAGGTAACACTATATGTTTTTGCCTACAGCTTTACAATGACAAAATTCCTAATGTAAATATTATTATCATAGTATTATAGTCATATTATTATAATATTCAGTAAATATTTATAAAACTAGCCTCTGCCCGCGACTTCGTCCGCGTAGAATAGTTACTTTGGACTAAGGCTTACACGCAGCGGAAGGTCTCAAAGGGGATTTTTTTTATTTAAACATTCTTCATTGGTGCTCCGCTCCTATTGGTCTTTGCGTGATGATTCCCATAGCTTTCCTTGATAAATGACTTACCTAACACTGAAAGAATTTTTCAAATCAGACCAGTAGTTTCTGAGATTAGCTTGTGGAAGCAAAGAAACACTTCAGGGTTATAACAGTGGAGTGTAAGGGGTGTCGAATAACATCATAAGACTTGAGACACCCAAGCCAACCTCACCTGCAGGTGGTGCACCCTGCTGAATAACGAACGAGGCAATGGCGAAAGCGAGGGTGGTAGGGTATTACAGCCTGACTGGGTCGCAACCACCATGTATATGGCGAAAAAGCCCGTCATAGTGATTCGTTTCTGCGGGTCGCGTTTCGGGATCAGCCTGTGCATATTCAGTTATTCGCAGGCCGGCATGACAGCGGCGACCAGCGATGGATACTGTGTCACTCGGTGGTCGCCATTGTTTTTGGACTGTACTGTGCTTACCATCAGGCACAGTGCAGTCACTTTGCCGTGCTACAATAAAAAAAAAGTATTACAGATACATGATTTTCCTTAATAATTTGTCCATTTATCCCCTGTTTCCGTTTGAAATATATTGAAAGTTTTTATACGAAAAAATAGTACTTGCTTGCAAGAAGTTCCTGATATCTTGTAGGTGGTAGAGCCACGCTGAAGCTATTACTACTTTCAGCATGAATGGGTCGGCTCGTCCGGGGTAGTACCACCCTCTCACAGAAAACCGACGTGAAGTAATAGTGCTTGCATTGTTGCGTTTCGTTCGGTCAGTGAGAACGCCGGAGGCCCAACTCCCCTCCCCCTCCCCTCTCCCCCACTCTCCCTTCTCCCAAAGACAGGCTGGCAACGCACTTGCGACTCCTCTGGTATCGTGAGTGTCTATGGACGGTGGTGATTACTTAACACCAGGTGACCCACCTGTTTGTTTGCCTCCTATGACATAAAAAAAATAAAAAATATATATATATAGAGAGGCGAAGGAACCTAAATTCTTCTTCTATTTTATTTTTGGCAACCAGTCTTCTAGTAGACTATTACTGCCATTGTCAAGTGAGTATCGATATTACAAGTTTCTTGATATAATTTCAATGAACTAACAAGATGGTGGCCATCTTGTTAGAACTTTCCTGGAAGTTTATGTGGCAAGGAAGAACCCATGCTCCGTGGTATTATTTCCGATCCACTTCACTTATGCACAATAACCAAACTGCACATTTACACAAAGCACCACCAAAATTACACAATATAGAGCCAAGTAACGTAAGATTATGTATAAAATATAAAGACCACTACATGATATTCCAAGATCCCTCCAAAAACTCAGGAACTACAATTGAAAGGGAATTTATTTTTAAGACAATATTTAGAGGACAGCATCTAAAGTCCAAGATAAGGCGTTAATTTGATTTTAATATCTCCTAAGTTGATTTCTGAATGCGTCAGAAATGTGTGGTCAATATGTCAGGGGAATTTTATCTATAATATCTGTTCTGGAAAATTTGATGAGTAACCATTTTCCCTTTCTTAATTCTCATTTTAGTAGACAATCATAGCAATATTAAAATTCCAGTAAACACTGTGTTGGGTTAAGTGGGAGCAGTGTCTCCGTTGTCTTTGAGTATTGGAGAACAGTGAGACATATGCTCTACTCGCTTTCTTTTTAAAGGTTTCACTTCTACCGCGTATTAACTAGACTCGCGGTTTTTTAAAATTAACATTGAGTTTTCTACACTTCAATCAGAACTCCTTTATGTATTAAATATTATGATATTGAAATTTTAATCAAACAATAGTAAAAATAAATAGAATGTAAATTTTTAATCATATGAATTTGAAAAAAAAATCCAATTATTAAAAAATATATATATTTATTATCTAACATACTTATTATTTATTTCTCTACAAACTATAGGAGCACAGTAACTTTCATGAAAAATGTAAATCAGAAAGGAGGCTAAGCCATTATTATAGACAAGTACCTAATTGTAAACGCCTATGTTAGCGAGGTGGCATACCATGAATTTTGCCGCGTGGCCGATTGCCTAATTTGACAGTAATTTAATATTTTAGAATTAGTCTAGTAAAAGTAGTAGATTTTGTGCCGGAATCTTTGTTTGTCATATAGTTTTTAATATTTTATTCATAACCTTGCGTTATTACACTCTATATTTTGTAATGTTTATGGCATTTTACGAAATATAGTCCCGTTATTGTGAACAAATGAAGTGATGACGTGATGATGCACGTACATACATTTGGCTATTAGTTTTAATTATATAGATAAATTAGCTGACACTGACATATTGAGTTTTATGAAACCTGTTCTCGTAAAATTGGCTTTGTTGGACTTTTTGGCGGGATCTTGTAATGTAGTGTAGGGGATTTTATATTTTATTCAAAATCTTGTGTTATATATCTCTATATTTTGTAATATTGGTGGTGTTTTATCTATACTAATATTATAAAGAGGTGGAGTTTGTGAGTTTGTGACGTTGTAAGGGGTAATCTCAGGAACTACTGGTCCGATTTGGAAAATACTTTCAGTGTTATATAGCTCATTTATCAGGGAAGGTTATAGGCTATATATCATAAGACACATAGGAGCGGAGCGGCAATGAAGAATGTTGCAAAATCGGGGTATTTTTTCCTTTTCAGAGCTTCCGCTGCGTCTTAGCGTAAAATAAACATTCCACGCGTACGAAGTCACGGGCAGAAGCTATTAACTAATTATATTATCTATAATCTATACTAATATTATAAAGAGGTAGAGTTTGTGACGTTGTAAGGGATAATCTCAGGAACTACTGGTCCGATTTGGAAATAATCTAGTAGTAATAATCTAGGGGCTCGGTTGTCAAAAAAAAAAATGCTATTAATGTATACATTAGTGTGCTATGAAAACAGGTATATCCGTCTGTCTATATTTTTATATAACACTATATTATTTTTGCAGTATAGTCCAGTTATACGAGCACGGCATACCACAGTTGTACCAGCGCTTAGAGGAGGTGGGGGACAACACAAGCGTCACTTACACCGAGGTGGAAGGGTACATAGACTGTGCAAGAGTCGAGTGTATAGATATATTTAAAGAGATACTAGCGATTTACAAAAACGCAATACTGAGTAGCGAGTAAGTTTAATTTACTTTATTTTGACTCTTTTTATTTCTACGTTGTTTAAAAAGAACAAAGTGTAAAACTATTCATAACAATATTTTTTTTCGATATCAAGAGTTTTCGTTATACGGAGGGAAGTGAATAAATAAATGGTTTTGTGGTAAACCTACGAAATTAAACTAATTTCTACGTTATAGAAAGTTTTTCGTTATAACGAACGACGTTGTTGCAGTTGATGTGATGGTGATATCCATCTGCACATACCACAAAATTCGTACTTGATCTTTTATGTGAGACATTTATTTAGTATTGGAGCATAAAATAAAATTAGAAAAAAATCATATTATTCTTTAAAACCATCTATCTTCTACTTCTTTGAACTGCACTGTGAGCTTATATATCTTAAATGTTTGTTATTCGCAAATTTGTTTTTAACGTCATTTATATTAATTCTTCGAAAAGTATTATTTTTTGCCACGACTTAAGGCTCGTTTGGATGTACAACTAATTAGTCAAAGTGACATTTTACATACAGTAAAATGTATAAAAATATCATTAATTCACCCCAATAATAATTATTATTTTTGATGTTTAGTGTTTACCGAACGTCCTTCAGTGTGTAATTTTTTTATTACTACTTTGTAATGTTATATTATATTTGTTGATAGATTGTAGAGTGATCCCACTAGTTAATATAATATAATAATACACACCGATTACTTGGGAAATGAGATTCAGTGAATCAACTAAAAACTTTTTAAAGTTTAAACCTTTACAAGTACGATCAGAGTAGAACTGCGAGAGTAATTTTACCAATATTTATTATTACGACGTTTCTGTCGGGAGAAGGACGGAGCTACAGAAAGAATAAGAACTATGATCTAAAAATACAGAGATAGATTAGTGAGTTAGGGGGTATTCTAGTCTAGAGGACCATATACAAAGTTTTTTTAAAACGCTGTGAACAAAAAACGAAAACGATGTTATCATTATTTTTATTATTTATTCATTTATATTGAATGAGTACAAAATAATTTAATAAAAAAAGTAAATGTTCAAAAAGTACAAGCCCGCAAAGTAGAGACTCCAGAAAAAAGCTGCCCCCTGGTTGACACGTTACCACCTTACTACATTATCTGAAAAACAAAATCTTGGTTATATCTTATAGAGTAATGAAGGATGTAGTTTTCGTTTCCTAATGTAAAAAATAAATAAAGTGTTTTACTAAAGTCTTTGGCGGGAACTTTGTCACGTAGTGGATTTTATATTTTAGTCATAATTCTGAGTTTTTTTACTCTATATTTTGTAATATTGGTGATGTTATACGTAATATAGTTCGGTTATTGTGCACAAGTGATGTGGATTGGAAATAATGCCACGGAGCATGAATTCCGAGATGCCACAAAAACTCCATGGAAAGTCCTAACAAGGGAGCCACCATCTTGTTAGAATATTGAAGTGATCATAAGACACTTGTAACATTATTACGTATTCGACAACGGCAGTAATAATGTAGTTCTAGAAGATTGATTGCCAAAAACAAAAAAAGAAGAAAGTGTCTGACTTCTTAAGCTTAAATAGTATATACTAGCGGGCCCGGCAGACGTTGTCTCGCCCTGATTATAAAAAAATCAAATGACAAATTATATACCAAAACGTTCCTCGTGAATCACTTTATACACTGGTGAAAACCGCTTGAAAATCCGTTCAGTAGTTTTTGAGTTTATCGCGAACAGACAGACAGACAGACACGGTAGGGGACTTTGTTTTATACTATGTAATGATAACCAGAAAGTTGTACGTCCTACGTCCTAAATATAATATAATAAAATATCAATATTCTGGTCGGGACTCGGTGATATACGAATAACTAGTTCGTTTACCCATCTTTTTCCACCATTCTTCAGGGGTAGTATTGCGAACCATGTTGAAGATTACCTCGCCGTGATGTTGGACGGACTCTCAGAGAGACTCCTGATCAAAGACTACCATCTGTGTTATCCTGTTAACGAGGATCTAGAGATGCTAAAGCAGGCATACCCAGACATGTATCCTTTTGCATAATATGCTAAAATAAGCACTTATATACATTTTTTTTTACTTAATTATAATAATCTGATAAATTTTGATTGAAATAGAGATAATAATATGTATTTGGTTGATGTTCTGTGTCAGCTTATTGTGATAAAAAAAGTACTTCAAATCAAGTGAACTAACTATATTACACTGACAATGGTTTTAAACCTCGTTTCGCGATGCTTCAATCACCTATAAGGATTCCCAATTTATTATACCAGGTGTTAGGTTAGTCTCTTACAATATTCTAAGAGATGATAGTTTATGGTGTCATTTAACATATAAAATAATAAAATTAAAAGAAATACTAATAAACAACAAAGAGAACCTAAGTTAAAGATGGTTCTAAGACTTTCAAAGGTATAAACAGAAACATAATAAACCTAAGTGCAATGACCGGTGTCGAAAGCTGCAAGGGGCGACCTGGAGTTAATAACCTTCGATAATAAAACGGACAATAACCCCTTTCGTTTTGTTCATACCGTCCCCACGTTCACTTTCACTTCACCCGACGGTCATTGACACTGTGCTTTAACATAGACGCGTCGATGATTGCGTATAATTTTTTTATTTTCTAGATAATTAGATCAAATATTAAGCACCAAGTTTTTTTTTATGGATTTAGAACGAGAATCGAGTGCAGAGTATCCTCCATAAATATTGCTACTGTCTAAACTTTCAGCCTGTATACCAAAGTACGGCTTAATATTGTACATTACGAAACGTAACGTACGTTAAAAGTTACATTTGTTTATGTTTTCTATTGTCATTTACCAACATACTCTGGAAGCACAGCAGCATCCCACTAATTCCTACAAATTATTGAGTAGGTCGACTTGTTAAATCTAACTAACAAGGTTCTATAAATAATATTCTTTAGTATTTTACCAGTGACAATGTAAAGACAGATTTTATACTCCAAGCGATATACTCGAATTTAGATGAGCCGGTACCGGAATTAAAGAGCGAACCAGAGACAATAACAAACGGTCATATCGCAACCACAGACGAAACTCCCGGTCCATCCATAGACAATGCGATACCAGATAATATAAGAGAGGAGTCACTCATCAGCGAAGTAAAAGACATATTACCGCATCTAGGCGATGGGTTTATATTGAAATGTTTGAAACATTACGGTTTTAATAGTGAGAGAGTCATCAATAGCATATTGGAAGATAATTTAGCGGAGTCACTTAGATGTAAGTGGCAATTTTATCAAGTGTAACACTTTCCAACCGAGGACCGGCAGGAGGAGGCGGCGCATTGCACAACTCCTCCTGCCACCGTAGCCGGACCTGAGGGGATGGGCCGGGGGGCCCATCTCCTCATTGCACAGGTCCGGCGGACGAGGGGGGGCAGCCGGTGTGTACCCGGTCTGTCCCTCTATAAGTAGGAGCCCGGCGGTCACCTTCCGCCGGGCGGACCGTGGGGGCGGCTCTACAAGGTTGATTAGCTTGAACGATCCCTTGCCGCCCCCACAAAACGGTCTGTCGGTACACCGTGGGGTTTTAGTCCGTGCGACTCGGACATAACCCCCCCCCTCCCCCGGGAGGGTGGCGTATCCATAAGGGATTACCCCACGTTAAAAAAAAAAAAAAAAAGTGTAACACTTTAATAATAAAAAAAATACTACGTCTTAACCATAGTTAGGTATCCACCTAATTTTGGATAGATACAAACCTACCTATATCTCATTTACTATATATACATTTCCTATTCCCTTTGTAAGAACTCCCGGGTGTATCTCCAAAATCCAAGGTTAAATGCTAATGTCGGAATCCACTTGAAAATATCTCCTTTCTATTAAAGAAGATTGACCAAATCGGTCTATGAATGACAAACTTCTGAGGTGACAAACAGAAAATATAGAATCCTACTTTTTGACGTCGGTTAAAAACTGAAGTACTTATGTTGGTCTGTGTATTTTTTATTCTATCTAGACAAAATTGTATCGTTATGTATGGTATCTAATGGAAAGGGAGTCATCGAAATGCATCAGCAAGTACGGAGAAATCTATAACTTATAGGTAGTCCTCGCTACCATGCCGACCTGCAAGCATAATCGCAACTCTGGCTAATCCAGAAGGATAACAAACTAAAAAAGGGTCAGATCAGATCAAAGGATCAGATGGTCACTAGTCAGTCGGGTACACACTCCCATCACCTCAGTAAACCTTTTAGTATAATTATGCTCAAAACCCCCTTTGTTAAGTAACTCAATATAATAAAATGATGTGGTTCCATGAAACCACGATGCAAGTGGTACTTTTTTTCAGAGCGTAGACTCGATCGTAGATCGTTAACTGAAAATTTTCAGACAATTATTCGGTTTAGGGTATTAAAATCGCGTTTTTAATCTTCATTTGATAATTGGAAGATGTGAATGATAAAGGGAGAACAATAGTAGACAATATATCCAACTTTACATTTTAATTTGAATCTTCGCATTAGAGTACGATATACATATTATAATAAATACAATACATACAATATTTGGCTTTTCTGTATCATATCGGCTGTAATGCAACATTCGATAGATGGACGAAAAAATTTGAGGCGATGGAAAAAAACGGTTTTACTTTAAAAAATTACCTTTCCACAGCACTAGACCAAACGTTACCGATAATCCCCGAAGATCTTTTAGACAGTAAGTTCTTAGAAACGGGCGTCGAAAGATTGAACGTATTCGACGGCGACGAATTCGATATAATGACGCGAGATGACATCGATCTGTCGCGAATACACGTGGGCAAAAAGAAATCGAAATACCGAGATCTGGGACAGATGATGAACGATAAGACTGAAGTCAAACAGATGGCTGATATATATAGTAAATACAAGTAAGTGCCGTATATATGTCTAGGTGAAAATAGAAGAGTCAGAACAAACACACTATCATTCTTTCACATTCTATCAACAAACATACACTCACCCTTGCTACGAATCTATTAACATTAAACTTTTCTCAATCTGTCAACTACTCTATGAGCTTCGCGTCTAGTTGGTTATACAGTCCCACAATTCGTATAGGACGTGTTTAATCTGTGATGCAGTCTTACGTATCGTTCATGACGTCGTCTTATAACTAATCTGTGGCATAGTCTCTATAGAGCTCTGTAATATTTTCCCGCGAAAAGAAAAGTAGTCTGGCATCTGATTTTAATACAGTCTCACGGTTAGTCTTTGCCGCAGTCTCACAACTAATTTGTGTTATAGTCTTGCATCATATTTGTAAAACAGTCCCACTGTTAGTTTTTGACGCAGTCTCACAACTAATTTGTAAAACAGTCTCACAATAACTTTTTGATATATTCTCACGATTAGTTTATTATAGCCTCACAACTTGTCTCTGATACAGTCAAAAGAGAACTTTATAATAATCTTACAACTAGTTTCTAATACAGTCTTGCGACTAGTCTGAGCCATATATAATTCAGTCTCATAGATATTTAGTAACATGGTCTTATGTGTGAAAAAGTGATATTTATATATAAACATGATGTGAGATATTGTTACAATTAATAAAAAAGTATACCAAAATATTGGACAGAAAGATACAATCTCATTTGATGCTGAATGACAACGGTGTGGTCTAAGATGGTAAACACGCCAAACCTAGAAAGAGATTGGCTCTCAAGTACAGCTGTTGGGACATACAAACAGATTCTCAAGATGAGAGTGGTAGCTAACCAAGAGGACTTAAAAAAAGCCCTACTCGAAAGTCGACTCAGAAGGATTTGAACATACACAGTGTCACAGTACTGTCAATTAAGTTTTCTTTCTCTATTTCATTTTTTGCAACCAAGCTTCTGATAAATCATTACTGCCATTGTCAAGTAGGTAATGGTATTACAAGTGTCTTGCGATAATTTTTGTTGTTAAGAACAAGATCGTGGCCTCCCTTGTAAGAACTTTCCATGGAGTTTTAGTGGCATCTCATAATTCATGCTTCGTGTTATTATTTCCCATCCGCTTTACTTGTGCACAATATTACGTAAAATGCCAATAATAAAAATATATAGGGTCAAGTAACACAAGATTATGAATAAAATATTAAATCCACTGCATGGCAGACTAAGATGCGAAAAACTCCTACGTGCACTTGTCTAAGGAAAATTTTGATTTGAAGAACGATTCCCTTTCAGTATGGTTTGTGATGTAGAAGATGGTATGTATTCGGATGAGTACGACGATACGTATGATTCGGACGGTGTAGTGCCGGCGCCTGACTCGGAAGGGGAAGGTGACGCGCAACGGCGACCGTTCGTTACACCTATCGCTTTACGGTCGAATGTACGCGCATTGCCACAGGTAAAAAAAAACACCCAACAACCTTTAAATCCCAACTCTAGATTTTCTACATTGATACTAGTTTTGACTGATACAATTATCATACACCGGGTGTAACTCCAGCTATATAGTCTGTGTAAAATATAAAACACTCACTTTTACCCTAACACTCAAAAATGTTTAATTTTCCCCAAGTAACTAACTCTAGGACTTTCCATCAACAGTATCATCTAAATTGGTTGTCGTTTTGACTGATACAACTTAAATTCACCGTGTGTAACACCGTCTATAGACTGTGTAAAATATAAAACACTAACTTTTACCCGAACACTCAAAAATGTTTAATTTTCCCCAAGTAACTAACTCTAGACTTTCCATCAACAGTATCATCTAAATTGGTTGTCGTTTTGACTTTTTTTTTTTTTTTTATTAACGTGGGGAAATCCCTTATGGATACGCCACCCCCCCGGGGGAGAGGGTGGGTTATGTCCGACTCGCACAGACTAAAACCCCACGGTGTACCGACAGACCGTTTTGTGGGGGCAGCAAGGGATCGAACAAGCTAATCAACCTTGTAGAGCCGCCCCCACGGTCCGCCCGGCGGAAGGTATATAAAACACTAACTTTTACCCTAACACTCAAAAATGTTTAATTTTCCCCAAGTAACTAACTCTAGACTTTCCATCAACAGTATCATCTAAATTGGTTGTCGTTTTGACTGATACAACTTAAATTCACCGTGTGTAACACCGTCTATAGACTGTGTAAAATATAAAACACTAACTTTTACCCTAACACTCAAAAATGTTTAATTTTCCCCAAGTAACTAACTCTAGACTTTCCATCAACAGTATCATCTAAATTGGTTGTCGTTTTGACTGATACAACTTAAATTCACCGTGTGTAACACCGTCTATAGACTGTGTAAAATATAAAACACTAACTTTTACCCTAACACTCAAAAATGTTTAATTTTCCCCAAGTAACTAACTCTAGACTTTCCATCAACAGTATCATCTAAATTGGTTGTCGTTTTGACTGATACAACTTAAATTCACCGTGTGTAACACCGTCTATAGACTGTGTAAAATATAAAACACTAACTTTTACCCTAACACTCAAAAATGTTTAATTTTCCCCAAGTAACTAACTCTAGACTTTCCATCAACAGTATCATCTAAATTGGTTGTCGTTTTGACTGATACAACTTAAATTCACCGTGTGTAACACCGTCTATAGACTGTGTAAAATATAAAACACTAACTTTTACCCTAACACTCAAAAATGTTTAATTTTCCCCAAGTAACTAACTCTAGACTTTCCATCAACAGTATCATCTAAATTGGTTGTCGTTTTGACTGATACAACTTAAATTCACCGTGTGTAACACCGTCTATAGACTGTGTAAAATATAAAACACTAACTTTTACCCTAACACTCAAAAATGTTTAATTTTCCCCAAGTAACTAACTCTAGACTTTCCATCAACAGTATCATCTAAATTGGTTGTCGTTTTGACTGATACAACTTAAATTCACCGTGTGTAACACCGTCTATAGACTGTGTAAAATATAAAACACTAACTTTTACCCTAACACTCAAAAATGTTTAATTTTCCCCAAGTAACTAACTCTAGACTTTCCATCAACAGTATCATCTAAATTGGTTGTCGTTTTGACTGATACAACTTAAATTCACCGTGTGTAACACCGTCTATAGACTGTGTAAAATATAAAACACTAACTTTTACCCTAACACTCAAAAATGTTTAATTTTCCCCAAGTAACTAACTCTAGACTTTCCATCAACAGTATCATCTAAATTGGTTGTCGTTTTGACTGATACAACTTAAATTCACCGTGTGTAACACCGTCTATAGACTGTGTAAAATATAAAACACTAACTTTTACCCTAACACTCAAAAATGTTTAATTTTCCCCAAGTAACTAACTCTAGACTTTCCATCAACAGTATCATCTAAATTGGTTGTCGTTTTGACTGATACAACTTAAATTCACCGTGTGTAACACCGTCTATAGACTGTGTAAAATATAAAACACTAACTTTTACCCTAACACTCAAAAATGTTTAATTTTCCCCAAGTAACTAACTCTAGACTTTCCATCAACAGTATCATCTAAATTGGTTGTCGTTTTGACTGATACAACTTAAATTCACCGTGTGTAACACCGTCTATAGACTGTGTAAAATATAAAACACTAACTTTTACCCTAACACTCAAAAATGTTTAATTTTCCCCAAGTAACTAACTCTAGACTTTCCATCAACAGTATCATCTAAATTGGTTGTCGTTTTGACTGATACAACTTAAATTCACCGTGTGTAACACCGTCTATAGACTGTGTAAAATATAAAACACTAACTTTTACCCTAACACTCAAAAATGTTTAATTTTCCCCAAGTAACTAACTCTAGACTTTCCATCAACAGTATCATCTAAATTGGTTGTCGTTTTGACTGATACAACTTAAATTCACCGTGTGTAACACCGTCTATAGACTGTGTAAAATATAAAACACTAACTTTTACCCGAACACTCAAAAATGTTTAATTTTCCCCAAGTAACTAACTCTAGACTTTCCATCAACAGTATCATCTAAATTGGTTGTCGTTTTGACTGATACAACTTAAATTCACCGTGTGTAACACCGTCTATAGACTGTGTAAAATATAAAACACTAACTTTTACCCGAACACTCAAAAATGTTTAATTTTCCCCAAGTAACTAACTCTAGACTTTCCATCAACAGTATCATCTAAATTGGTTGTCGTTTTGACTGATACAACTTAAATTCACCGTGTGTAACACCGTCTATAGACTGTGTAAAATATAAAACACTAACTTTTACCCGAACACTCAAAAATGTTTAATTTTCCCCAAGTAACTAACTCTAGACTTTCCATCAACAGTATCATCTAAATTGGTTGTCGTTTTGACTGATACAACTTAAATTCACCGTGTGTAACACCGTCTATAGACTGTGTAAAATATAAAACACTAACTTTTACCCGAACACTCAAAAATGTTTAATTTTCCCCAAGTAACTAACTCTAGACTTTCCATCAACAGTATCATCTAAATTGGTTGTCGTTTTGACTGATACAACTTAAATTCACCGTGTGTAACACCGTCTATAGACTGTGTAAAATATAAAACACTAACTTTTACCCTAACACTCAAAAATGTTTAATTTTCCCCAAGTAACTAACTCTAGACTTTCCATCAACAGTATCATCTAAATTGGTTGTCGTTTTGACTGATACAACTTAAATTCACCGTGTGTAACACCGTCTATAGACTGTGTAAAATATAAAACACTAACTTTTACCCTAACACTCAAAAATGTTTAATTTTCCCCAAGTAACTAACTCTAGACTTTCCATCAACAGTATCATCTAAATTGGTTGTCGTTTTGACTGATACAACTTAAATTCACCGTGTGTAACACCGTCTATAGACTGTGTAAAATATAAAACACTAACTTTTACCCTAACACTCAAAAATGTTTAATTTTCCCCAAGTAACTAACTCTAGACTTTCCATCAACAGTATCATCTAAATTGTTTGTCGTTTTGACTGATACAACTTAAATTCACCGTGTGTAACACCGTCTATAGACTGTGTAAAATATAAAACACTAACTTTTACCCTAACACTCAAAAATGTTTAATTTTCCCCAAGTAACTAACTCTAGACTTTCCATCAACAGTATCATCTAAATTGGTTGTCGTTTTGACTGATACAACTTAAATTCACCGTGTGTAATACCGGCTATAAGCTGTCTAAAATATATAACACTAACTTTTACCCGAACACTCAAAAATATTTAATTTGCCTCAATTAACTCTAATCTTTCCATTAATAGTATCATCTAAATTGGTAGTAGTTTTGACTGATACAACCACCATACACCGGGAGTAACACCGACAGGTAACAAACATTTGGTCAGAGAGAATAAAACTTAAAACAATGTTAGAACTAAAGATAGATAGAATAAATCAAACAAATGTGTAGTGAGTTGTACGCGCATTTTTTCTCAGTATTATTTGGAAGATCTGAGCCTGTATAAGGTTATAAGTGCTTAGAATACATCCAGCGTTCTCTAAGATTGGCTTGAACACTGTATTATTATGTAAATTATATTGAACCTGTTTTTTTTTCACCGGACTAACTTGAACCTGCAGAGAGTCATTATGCCCAAGTGTACATATTCGCTATCATATGATTATTTTGAAATTTCTAAATGTTGTATGTTATAACCTGGTAAATTTCGTTTTATGGCGATATTTATATAAGAAGCCTTAGGATTTTTCTAAAGTTAACAAGATATGTAACAAAGCTTGTGATAATTTTATGTGAGAATTATATATATTTTTTCAAGCAGGAGGAGTCAGAAGAAGAATCGGATCATAAAGAAGAAGAGAAAGGCTCAAGCAGCAGGAACAGAATGGACTTCTGTGTGAATCCGGAGCAAATGCGAGCGCGAAGAGAGGCTAACTTCCAAGCCAGAAGAGGAAAGGGTCATAGACCTCCACCACCTGCAAAGTAAGAAATCCTTTCAAAATTATATAAAACTAGCTGTTACCCGCGGCTCCGCACGCGCTTTTTAAAAATTTATGAAAGAAATGTAAAATTGTAAGTGGGTGTGTACATTACAGAAACGCTTTTTCAAAAAAAATTGTAACTACGATACGAACGCCATCTACTGTAAAATGTAACGTGTACATTAGATATATGAATACTAATAGTATATCGAATGGGATGGGATTTATGATCAGCAACATACCTGGAACTTCAACCTACTATATACCAAACTCAGTGCTCACTAACACTATATAAGAAAGTAATGAAAATTATATACTATACAATATCGAACAATATATCTTAAATCTTTTATTTTATAGATAGATATAATATGCCCGTATTGTCGATATACTTAAGACATTCTTACACGTTGCTATAATAACTGAGTTATGTAGAAGCAAACGTGGTAAATAAAACAATATGGCCGCCAAATTGACCAAAAAGATGATATAATTCATATTACATACAAATATATGACTTTCAATTATGTATATTTATTCTTGGAGTCAGTAAGGCACGCGTCTCACGCAGTTGTAACATATTTTTGATCAATTTCACACGGACGAATACATAGGTAGCAGTTAATCACTACATAGTGTACCAATTCAAATAAAAAAATAATCATTAAAATCGGTTCACAATTGACTAAAATATCGATTAACATACATAAAAAAATACATACAACCGAACATAGTAACCTCCTCCTTTTTCGAAGTCGGTTAAAAAAAAAGTCCTCTGTCAGCTTATCTGTTCGCGATAAAGTCAAAAACTACCATTTTCACCAGTTTTTTACCATATTTTCACCAGTAGATAGAATGATAATTTATGGGGAAGGTTTAGGTATAATTTGTCAAGGTTTTCATTTTATTATCCGTCTCCGTCCGTATAACGTCTTCCGAGCCCGCTAGTTATCTGCCCGTAAAAGCCCCGTGAAAGTCGGTCCAATCAATTAGGAGATAGTAGGATATTGCGGACGAAGTCTTGAGAAACAAAATAAAATAGTTACTT
>MU158741.1:1355492-1377739 GCA_015888305.1 Antheraea pernyi | reverse complement strand
TCGGCAGTAGCTCAAGCCTAGGTCCGTTCCCTCGGCGTGGAGCCCTTGAGTACGCTGCTCGCGCGATACAGTGACACAAAATCTTACATCACTGCGACAACATTACACATATCACCTCCACACACGTGCACGCGTACACGCTTATACAGGCAAGTGTAAGGGTTTTATTTTTTTCCCTTATCAAACTGAATTAGTTTAGAATATTATCCGATACGAAATATATATAGGAGTTGTTGATGTATGTATGCTTGGTACACATATATGTTTCAACAACTCATATATGTATGAATAGTTAGCTTAGCTTAGGTTAGCTCAGATAGGTCGCGAATTGCATGTATCAGGCAACAGCCAGAGCCGAGGTGTGCCGCGCACCCTTGAGCTAGTTGTCAAAGTAAAATCGGCTGAGTGCCTTAAGCGCTCGCCTTAGTAGTCCGGTGAAGCTGTTAAGACCTTGGTTGGTCAATAGCGTAGTCAGTTCGAAAAAAAAAAAAAAAAACAAACAAACAAACATACAAACAAACAAACTCTTCAGCTTTATATATTAGTATAGATTATTAGCTGACCCGGCCACGTGTTGCTGTGGCTTAGGTATGTAATATATGTAATAGTAATGCTGAAATAAAATTATGATAAAAAATTGGCGTGGCGCCATCTATGAGATATTTATAATAGTCAGTTCTAAAGTTTTCTGTCAACAAACTACTTTAAAGCGCCATCTGTTCGATACTGATGAAAGTTACAATTAATAACAATGTTGATTATTGTTGACAATCAATTCATTTGTAATTCAAAAATATTCAAGCCATTTAATAGAAATATAAATTATCCTATTTCAAGTTGAACCAAATTGTACATAAATGACAACGTTTCATGAATATCGCTTGAGTAATTTCGGAGTTCATCGTGGACAAACATCATGATATTGGATTTTTATATATTTATTTATTGGTATAGATATTGTAAATATTTGAGAAAATTTGTGTTGTGTTAAAACGAGCTGGTGCTTTATTTTTGGAAGAGGTGTATTATAGTATATGTATAGTATATAGGTGAGTTTTTTCTTAACGGAGAAAATTTTTACGGGCATTCTTAGACGAGATAAAATTGAAGTTAAAATCTCTCAACCTTGGTATTTTATGACAGGGTTTTTTAATTAATTGATTACAATTAAAATGGTTGCAATATTAAGCTGGGAATCATAGATAGTTGACTAATGTGTCAAACTGATTAAGAAATATACTAATAGCACGTTGTAAGTTAGTGGCCTAGTGGGTTTGACCGATGTAATATGAGTCCGATATCCCCAGGTTGGTACCTCGGCATGTACCAACAAATTTTTCTGGGAATTTGCGTACATTTACTTATTTACATTGGTAACATTATCGGCTGACGGTGAAGGAAAATATCGTAGGGAAACCTGAACCTGAGAAGTGTTCTTGTAGTACCACCGTATGTGGGAAAACAGAACTGTGGATTTCTCAGAGTTTGAAATCGCCAATACATCATGGGTTGGGGAGGTGATTATGTGCATTTTTTTTATTGTAGCACGGCAAAATGACTGCACTGTGCCTGATGGTAAGCACAGTACAATCCAAAAACAATGGCGACCATCGAGTGACACAATATCCATCGCTGGTCGCCGCTGTCATGCCGGCCTGCAAAGAGCTGGATATGCACAGGCTGATCCCGAAACGCGTCCCGCAGAAGCGAATCACTATGACGGGCTTTTGGCCATATACATGGTGGTTGCGACCCAGTCGGGCTGTAAAACCCTACCACCCCGCTTTCGCCATTGCCTCGTTCGTTATTCAGCAGGGTGCACCACGTGCAGGTGAGCTTGGCTTGGATGTCTCAAGTCTTAGATGTTATTCGACACCCCTTACACCCCATTATACATAAATACATACATACCTTCCTTCGGGAAGAGGCCTATGGCCCTGCAGTGGGTCTCTTACAGGCTTATGATGACATTATAAGGAATTTGGTGTTTCATCAGAATATAAGTAAGTTAACTGGAACACACATACTGCTTGGCATTTACACTTTAAGTGAGGTAATCAAGCGTGAATATAGAAAATTACCTAAAGTCTACAATCATTTAGTAAAAGGTAGAAACTTTTCGGGTGTGGGCTTTCAAAAAATTGGTTTGATGTTACAAACGTTTTGAATCATTATATTCTCTTAATCATTTCACAATATTAGGGGGAGAAATAAAGACTAGAATTTATTAGGCGTTTGCAATTGCCAAAACATGATGGGCTGACGTAAGACGTAAGAGAGTAATTGATAGGTAGCATAGATCCTTCATCTGGACCTTTTTTTTACCCACGCGATCGCTACATTCAAGCTGGTTCAGTATTTTTAATGTGGTGCACTTTCTAACACGGACATTGTAGGGTTCTGTTGTTTATACATATTTTAAAAGTCAATAATACATGGTTTCCTAGATAATCATAATAGTATTCGATACGACACGGCAGGTAGACAATCTATTGGCCTATTTGTCGCGCTAGTATTTAACCGCGATTCTGTTTCGTCAGGAACCAGGATGTGACTGGTAAACCACGGGGACAAGGTCAAGAGAAGGAGGTGCTTGCGAACAGGGATAAAAAAGAGAAGCACAAGTCCGCACGTGCCAACCACAACAGGAGACAGGGTGCACAGTGGAAGAGGTCGCAGGGGATGATGCCTTCGTAATCTCTCGCAACTGAAAAACCGATGGAATAACGTAAAGCTATCCAGAAAACACTCGACTGATTAAAGGAAATTATAAAATCGTAGATGTATTTGTCCATGACAATATATTTTGTATATTTTATTAAAAATATAGGTTGCGTATTGGAAGAAATCACAGGGGATGATGCCTTCGTAATCTCAGCCAAAATCCGGGAAAATCATTTTAAGCTATCCACAATATACTCGACTGATTAAAGACAATTTTAAAATAAAAAAACGGACTTCTCTAAAGCCATGTTTTTCGTATATTTTATTATAGAATATAGGTTGCACAGTAGAAGAAGTTAAAGGGGATGATGCCTTTTTAATCTCTGCCAAACCCCTGGTGAACCACTTCAAGCTATCCAGAAGATACTCAATTGATTAAAGGAAATTATAAAATAGAATGAACTTGTCTATGGCTATGATTTTGTATATTTTATTATAGAATATAGGACGCATTATGGGAGAAGTCACAGGGGATGATGCCTTTGTTGTCCCTTGTCACTAAAACCCAGGGAAACCATGTTGAGCTATTCAGATAACACTATACAGATTAAAGAAAATTAATGATATCATAAACAAACCTATACATGATCGCCTTTTTACATATTTTGTTTTAATCTCAAAATTAAATAGTAATTAATGAACACGGTGGCTTATAACTAGAGAATCTGTTAGATATTTTAATGGAAATGTACTATTCGGTCCTGTTTGAGAAATTGCCACATTTTATGTTAAGCAATAATGTTATAGAAGCTGGTTGTTGAAGCGAATTCAAAAATCAAACCATAGCATGGTATTTTGAAACTGTTGCCAGATCAGAAGAGTGGTAGAGCCACGCTGAAGCTATTATTGGTTTCAGCATGAATGTGTCGGCTCGTCCGAGGTAGTACCACCCTCTCATAGAAAACCGACGTGAAGTAACAGTGCTTGCATTGTTGCGATTCGTTCGGTCAGTGAGAGCGCCAAAGGCCCACCTCCCTTCCCCTTTCCTCTCCCCCTCACTCCCGTTCCCCCAAACACAGGCTGGCAACGCACTTTCGAATCCCCTGATATTGTTAGTGTCTATGGACGGTGGTGATCACTTAACATCAGGTGACCCACAAGTTCGTTTGCTAGTTATGACATAAAAAAAAGATGGTTTCCCCCCTAAAATAGTAGTTTTAGGGGAATAAAATGTTTAATGGTATTTACGGAAACCAAACACTTACGAGGTATACCTTAAAACTCGAATTTTAGGGGGATTCTGGTTTAGACTCTGGGGAAAACGAGAGAACAGTGTGGTAGTGTTTTCTCTAATTTTCGCTTAGATCAATACCCAGTCCACTTTGCCTAAGAGTATTAATATCCCAGATATCGTCACTTGGATGGCCTCTAATATATATATATATAAAGAATGTGAAAATAATGCATCCCTCATAAGTTTCCACGTGCATGTCATATCAATTAGTAATTTTCGTTGAAATTAAGTTCCTGAAAGTGTTATCTCACATAGGTTATATCATATATATGTATGTATATATATACCTATCCTTAAAAGGGTTACATATTCTTAATTTATGCGTGTGTGTACAGCGTGCTTGAGTATGTATAACATAAAATAGAAATCATTTGTTATGTAATTTGTTAAATGAAATATTTAAAGTCGAAAATATTTTGTTCTTTTTTTCTATCTAAATATAACTAAAACTTAAATTAAAAGTGAACATAAAATTAAAACACACTGTATCTATTCTATGGACAATCTTTTATGCTCTTTAATCTTATATCTCTTTCTAACGCGCGTAAGTTGAAACCTGACTTTAAACTACAGTAGAACCTCGAAAAAGCTCTATAACTACCTTCCCTTCAGAGCCTTAAACCTCTGTTACTTAAAATACGCACTTTACGCACACTCGATAACTTAAACCAATAATTTCAGTATTAGCCCTCAGTTATTTAAATAAATGTTACTAATGTGTAACATAAACTGTCTACCAATGAGTCATTTCAAATGAATGTACAAAACAAAAAGTTTCTCGGAATTTATTGATTGCACGTGTTTACTGTTTAATTGTTAACAGAAACAATAAGCATACATTCACCTGTGGTTTTTTTTAATCCCTAAAAGCTGTATTTTTTTTGTGGTTAGGACAGCGGCTTACTTGGTTAATTAGTTGTTGATCACTGTCCAGAAAACTGTGCTATGTGATAAAATTTACCTAAGTAAAATGAGTTCAAAACGAAAATTAACAACACTAACATATGCTGATAAATTAAAAGCGGTGTAAAGTGGATTAAAAAAGAAAGATGTTGCGGCTCAGTTTGGAATACACGAAAATACATTATTACTTAAAATTTAAAAGTAGTTTAATTCTTGAAGAAACGATAATCTGGAGAAAGTATTTTATTTAAAAGACGAAAAATTGCTGCATTCTATACTTTGGAGCAATGTTTATTTACGAGGTTCAAACAATGTCCAAACCAAAATATCAGTGTTACAGACCCATAGTGAAAGAAAAAGCTGAAGAGTTCGCCAATTCGCTGAAAATCTATAATTTTATAGCTAACTATGGCTGGTTATAAAACTTCTAGAAACGTCTTTGATCAACAATAACTAGATAAAAGGTCACATAACTAGATAAAGGGTCACGTACAAAATCGAAGCTAAAAGTCCGCGTAAATATATACTTATGTGTAGCTATTTGTTTACTAAGAAAAGGAGAAAAAAAAGTTTTAAAACAGTTTTAAGTTCGACCTAATTACAACCATAACAGCTAGTAATAAATTCACAAATGTTCAAAATATTATCTAATACATACGATAAAACGAGCAAAGCAATAAATTACTCCCCTCACAAAATACAACATAAACAACATTTAATGTGAATTCAACCTTAACGCGTAATGAATAAAGTACGTTTTCCAGTTATTGTGCGTGGTTGGAGGGCCTAGGCCAAACATTTGTATCACAGGTTTAAAATCGGTAATTTTGTTCAAAATTTGATATTATTTGTTAGTTTAAAGCTTAAAATATAACTTATTCAACATGTATTTAGCGAAAGTAAGATACTCCGACCGTTAAATTGCTTTTTCGGGTATTATTTTTGTATCTTTTGAATACACTGCGGCGTGTGAAACGGGCTTACATTGGCTGTGTTTGAAACAAACTGAACAAAATAAGGGCTCACATTTCAAGTGAGCTGTTATTTACCGAGACGTATTTTTCGCGCCGACCCTTTATCTAGTTAATGTTGATCGAAGAGAAACGGTATGATTTGGCTTTCAAGAAAACGTGCGTCGAAATTGCAAGTGTTAACATAAACCCTCGATAAGTTAAAAACTTTATAATTTAAAATATTTTCTGTTTCCTTTGGGTTTTAACTTATCGAAGTTCTACTGTACATTAAAATGAATTGTTTCTTTACTTTCCACGTTTTACAATCACTTGCCGATTTCTGTGTAGATATTGTTCCGCCGCTATTCTTCGTCGTGCTTATGAAAACTCGCTTTATTTTAAATATATTATTATTCCATAGTTGCACTACTTTCCAGCTACAGAATGATTACGATGCTTATCTTGACCTATACTAGAATTAAATACATGAAAGATTCCTACCTAAGCAACATTTTTAACCAGCTTTTTGGCCTATACAAATACAAAAAAGATATATGCAGGGAAAACGCGAAAAACTTCTGCCAAAATGTAAATATATAACAGACGTATGAACTCTATGAATTCACGGGCATTTATTCTATAACTCTATAGAAAAACAAACAGCTATACAAAATTACAACATAATAGCTTAAATTATTTTTCATACTATGAATAGTAGCGGTGATTGAAATAAACAATTATCACATAGTAAATTATATTTCATATTATGTGAAAAATAGCAGTGATCACTTATGTCTATTTCTCCAAGAATATTTACGCCACATGCATAAAAAATACATAGCTTTTGGTAACGTGACGAGAAACTTAGTATTTTTTATTATTATTGTCCAATAGTAATAAATAAGCACGCTGTATACAAAAACTATGAATAAAAACATTTTTTACGCTGGCCGTTACGCTATACAAAATAGGTAGCAGAACCGGCGATAATATTGTATTAAAAAAAATGCAATTATCTATGTAAAACGTATCCATATTATATAAACGAATGTAATTCGTTATGTTACTAAGATCATTGATAACTTTTTCACTACGTATATATAAAAATACTAGATATAACTATAGTGATTAGTATTTATTAAATTAAGTAGCGTTTTTATTAATGTTTTTTATTTTTCTATCCTTTTACCTTAAATACCTTACTAACACACATACATATAAAATAGGATGATAATTCTGTGGAGGTAAGGAAAAAGGGGATGAGTCATAATTTACGAATTTTACAGTATGGCCAAAAAACTATATTGCGGCATTCGCGGTTTCGAAAAATGTAGTATAAATTAATTTATATAATTTCTACAATTTGTAATTATACCAATTTTTTTTTATTTCAATTTCAGTATTTATACAATATACACATTTTATGATTTTTTTACATATTTAGTTAAATAATTGACTTAACCCCTTATACCATTCTATGAAATCGTAAAATCAAATATATAAAGGCACTTATCTCTATGTTAAATAGTTTATGTTTATTTTAAAAGCACTTGTAATAGTTTTAATAGTATATAAAACAAAATAACAAAAGTCAGTAACATATTTCAATCTTCATGAAAATCTTCCAAATCGGGATCGGCGATAGTATTTTCTCCGGTAGTGGGTCAAGATCTGTAGAACTCGTGGCAATCGGTTTCTATTAAGTGCAATATGCTAAGAAGATCTTTTTTCTTCTCTTCAGATATAGGTGTTGGACCATCGTAACATTTTTGAGGCTGCAGAAGCTCATTTGCTTTTCCCCTTCGACAGAATGAAATCGTCTTAAACGATTCAGACTCAGATAAGACTGTTTTGAACTTGACAGTTCCTGCTTCAAGTTGTCCAGAAAAACAGAACCATTTAACGTCATGCAATAAAAATTCGCCACAACTATCCACTTTTCGGAGCTGAAAGGGACCCTATACAACTGAGCAAACTTTAAGAACTTGCTATTATTCATTACAATTACACATATTGCTTTATACCAAATTATACCAGTCTTTTGGTAGATGTATACTCATACCAGTTGTCTTCTTTATACGCTCGATTTGTGCATGAACTGTGTCACATTCCATGTGAGTATGGCCGGGGATTAAGAACTTATGTTTATTTTTAAGGTCTGGACGAAGTCTGGTTAAACACAAGAACGTAGCCACAACATGACTGTTTTTATTTTGTCCACCGCATGTATCTGAATAGAAGATTATTTCTTTTATTTCAGAAGACAAACTTAAAATAAAATCATATAAGCATGAAGCTATTTGATTAGCTCCACGGCCACCTTCACCTTCATGTCACATATAGCAATAGCTTTTTTTAGAGAAACAACCGTAAATAGTTAAGTTGAAAGTCCAAAGTAAGCGTTTATAAAATACTATGTGAGTTTGAAGAAATGGACGGGCTAGGCATTGCTGGAGATCGAAACTGTAAACTTTTTTAGAACTAGAACAATTATCTTTGTCTGATTGTTTCATTGCATATGCAGTATCAGCCTCCGCTTGATGTATGTGCAACTGGTTTTTTAAATTTTCAATATCTTGTAGGGGTGCAAGTTTGATTTTCATATTCAAAGAATCACAATTGTTACATGTATCTAAAGATGGCTTTGTAAAGGATAATTCCATAGACCGAAATACTTTACCAAAAAACCCATATGAAGCAGGATTTTGAACTTTTACTTTGTACATGTCATACATAGTTGTATAGTAGATAGATCAGCTGGTAAGTATTTTCTTTCTGTGTGTCTTCGGGTATAATGTGACTCGTAAATAGGATAAGAGTTAATGTGGTCTTTTATGACTTTAACATTTTCCTCCGAAATTTTGTTTGGTGGTACACTTGATCCTCTTTTATCTGACGTTAAAATACCTGACAACTTTTCAGCTTTTTTTTTAGTCAGTACTTCAATATTTTTTATTAGTAATAGCGAATGTCTTAAGGAAGCAAACTTTGCAAACCTGGGTCATATTACCGTTCAACTTCAAATGTTAAATGCAGTTTATATGTCTAGGCTTAGGGTCTTTATCTATACAACCTATAATTTGTGTCTTTTTCTGTACATCTAATATTAAACTAGCTAAATAATGAGTCCTCTTATTATAATCACCTAATGACCACAACTGCTTACACAGTATCTCTTGATCTTGTATTGTTATTTTTTCGCGACATTTCATCCGGCATTGTGAAAGTGCAGTTACCCTCCTTTCTTCAACTGTTTTCCCCGACATTGTTTCATACCGCTCACCCTTATTGCGTTTTGCCTTAAGGATTTTACGCTTACTAGGTCTTTGGTGCCGTCTTTGACGGCTATTTGTAACCATTGACTCTTCTGGAACATCATCGCAATCTGATGTGGTGGAACTAGTTGCAAGAATAGCTTCAGTGGTAGGGTTAAATGTGTTGTCTCGAATACTATCATCGGAGTCAAAATCTGCTTGGTTAAATTATTCGGCGACAAGTTCATTAGAATTTACTTCTGATGTCGTAGATGCTTGAACTGTAATAGAGAAAATATTAGGTACATAGTTCTTACTAAATAAATATCTGGCAAAATTTAGAACTGTGCAATAGACTAAATAATAAATGGGACGTTGAGGTTTAAATAAAAACGTTGGTGGATTTTATACTGGCTTTAGACCTAACTACTCATAAAAAGACTATGTACTTACCAACAGAACTATGCCCGCAACTTAATTCTGCATTTATGAGTGGCGTATCATGAAAGACTGTGTGCTATGATTAGGGGAGTCACTTGTACATTTGCCTCTGAAAAATATATGAAATATACATAAAACTGGCGAGACAAATATGCGAAGAATAAGAGAAATGGGTGTCGGTAATCTGTGTCTACCTCTCTAGGAACCAAGCTGCAGGCACGACTTATATTTACCAATTATACTTGGACTATTGTTATTTTGTAATTTCAAATCTGAAAGAGTAATAAGCTGCGCTTCACCCTCTGATTCGGTAGATATAGCAAACATAGGGCTTGGTTCCAATATATGGCTTGAAGCTGTTATTTTCAATCCATTATTGAAACTGTCCTGCAGATGTTGTGAGTCTGGAAAAATATGAAATAATAGTAGGTAAATAATTAAATAGCTAAAGATTATAAAATATGAGCTAGTTATGTCCAGAAGTACATTCGTGCCAGTTTTTGTACCTTTAGCATTGGTATTATTATTGTTGTTTATGCCATGCTGTTCTTTCTGTAAAGCAGCTATCAACAATCTTCCCTTTCTTGTGAAACTCAAATTAGTACTACCATGAATTAGTGGAACTGAAACAAAGGATTAGTATAGTAACTCAACTTATGTAGGTCTGTTGCCAATATTTATTTAAGTGGGTAAATTTAAAATGTAAGTATTATACACACTCATACATCAGTGACGTATGTAAAACTAATAATTATACTTATTTACTTGTACAGCAGATACATACACTTAATATCTGTACTTTGTGCCATGTAAAATAAAAAACAAAAGTGTGTTAAGTTCCTACCTAGCTACATTAACTTATAAAAAACTAGCGACTCGCCCCGGCTTCATATGGGTATAAAATATAACCTATGTTAGTCATATACCGATACCGTAGCTTTTTATTGGTGAAAAAATTCTATAAACGTTCCAGTAGTTTCGGAGCCTATTCATAGCAAACAGAATCATTTTCCTCTTTATAATATCATATGTAGTGTAGATCTAAACTATTTAGAAAACATATGTTGTATCTATTTACTCACCGTTCTCATCATTAATCACACTTATTGATTAATCACACAGTATTCGTATGTATTTTAAAACTTATTTAATCACAAAATGTGATACCACACACAAAACGCGCGAAAACAAACGAGTAAATGAGCGACAAGTGACAAACACGCGTTCGAACACCCCCACCTCGCCCCGCGCGAATCGGGACGACTTGACTCAACTCGAAATGGCGTATTGTGCTATAAAATAATTGTTCCGCAATAAAAAGATGAGTGCAGTCAACTCCTTTTTCTTGTTTAAGAAAAATCATATTACACTTTCGCCTCTTCATGTTAGTTACTAAAATGAATATGATAAGAGCATATTTAGACTCACCTCCTTTTTACCCTAACAGTATATGTTATGTTTATCCCAAATACGCAAAAATCTCATTTTGGCAAAACTTTGACTCATCCCTTTTTACCTAAACGCCACAGAATTACTCTATAGACGCAATCAAAATCTATCAGATTTTTTTTCGATAGCTACATAATAGAGATTATATACTTACGTATTATGTACGAAGCGAAACTCGAGGATTTATTTGCAAAAAAATAACTCTATTGTATAAAATCGTAGGCAGACGCGATGGCGGTCATCAAGAACGCCGGTCGTGAATAGTCGAGCGATAAGTTAAATCGCGCGCGTGTTCTGCATCGCAATATCTCATCTTTGTTAATACCCACCGCGGTGATAACGGTTACATCATGCTCATAGACTTAGCGATTAGCGATATTGCTTGCAAACAATTTATTTAAATAATAAGTCTTGTAGTACTTCCTAAATTATTCCATATATATATATATACATATATTTGTTTAGTAGCTATTAACGATCGTTTTTTTGAAGTGAAACTTCTTTAGAATCGTGATTTCAAACCGGATGCAACGTAAAACCGACAGGTAAGAGACACAAATACAAAAATTAGTGAGCGAGAGAAAACGACAGGTAAGAGGCACAAATACAAAAATTAGTGAGCCAGAACGAGAGAGCAAATGTCGGTGTGTCATACCGGATGCAACGGAACGACAGGTAAGAGACACAAATACAAAAATTAGTGAGCCAGAGCGAGAGAGCAGATGTCGTTGGGTATGTATATTGCACACTGTTTAATACTTGCTTGAATTTGAGCATTTAACGTGTGTTAGTATATGTGAAAAGTGCGTGAGTTAATACTACTGTACACTGTACTGTATGCGGCTGCGTATTACAGCGTTTTACTAAGAAGTTAGCGTGGTATGTTATTATTTAACAGTGTTTGTGAGTATTTTTATATCTTGTGCTAAATAATAAATTAATTTTTAAACAAATAAACTTTGTAATTATCCTACCCTTGTTATATATATTCATCTCATTCTTTTGTCGATTTACTGAAGTTTCACTTCTATCGTGTGAGAATCGCACACACGCTTTTTTTCATACCATCGACAAGTACCACCAACCTATATTTATAAGTCTCTATTTATCATACCTCACGCTCCGTACGTTTACAATGTACTATTATAAATGAACAAGTGAAATTTTTGAATCCCTTATTATTGTCGAATTTTACGATTTCATTTGACAATCAGTAGTATGTTGTAAAATCGCTTAATCTTCCATGTGAATGTATTAGACTAGGGATAACGATCGGATATCAATTAGTTGAATAACCCATTAATAGAAGTATAAAATCGATTATATTAATCGATATTTGACACTATAAAATTGTGAGTAGATTTCTTTTTATTTAGATAAGAATAAAACCATATTGAACCATTTGTAATTTAAAAAAAAGTAGTTGGCAAACAAAATTAAAACATCGTTTTTTGAAAATGCGATCCTCTAGTAAACAATTTTTTCCTGAATCGATTCCACATACCATAATTCGAATCGATTTAAAAATCGTTTTATATTGCGAAGAATCTCTATCCCTATATTATTTATAAAAACTAATTAATCCTCTATTAAAGATAATAAAAACACACCCTAAACACAAAGCGTCGCCGCTACCCATAAAAGCATGGCAAAGATAGACATTATAACTTGGACGTCTTCATGTTGGATCATAAATTTCGCGGATGATACCATAAAAATGAGTCATTGTATTTCAACACTCGCTTATCTACCTGACAGTTAACAATAGACTTGTTCTGCTATTCAAAAACTATTCTATATAACATCCATGAAGTATGAATTAATAATTACGTGTTTTAAATAAATGTGGTGCAGATTTTTTTTTTAACTGACTACGTTATTGACCTAGCAAGGTTTTAACAGCTTCACCAGACTGTAAAGGCGAGCTTAAGGCACTCAGCTGATTTTATTTTGACAACTAGCTTAAGGTAGAGCGGCACATCTCGGCTTGGGCTGTTGTCTGATTCATGCAATTCGCGACCTATCTTTTTTTTTTTTAACGTGGTATACGCTTATGGATACGCCACCCTCCCGGGGGAGAGGGTGGGTTATGTCCGAGTCGCACGGACTAAAACCCCACGGTGTACCGACAGACCGTTTTGTGGGGCGGCAAGGGATCGTTCAAGCTAATCAACCTTGTAGAGCCGCCCCCACGGTCCGCCCGGCGGAAGGTGACCGCCGGGCTCCTACCTATAGAGGGACAGACCGGGTACACACCGGCTGCCCCCCTCGTCCGCCGGACCTGTGCAATGAGGAGATGGGGCCCCCTTCTTTTTGAGAAAGGCGACTCGCCAGACTCTCCAGACGTGCGTTTAGCATGTTGCCGAACAACGTCTGGAGGGAGCGCTCGAGGCGGGATACAGCCCCGGCGAGGGCCTCTTCCCACTGGTGTGTGGGAGGCTCCGTCGGTGTCATTGCGCAAGCAAGAGGTGGGGGCATTTGCCTTTTGGCGTTAGCCTCCTGCTTCCAAGCCAAAACTTCCGCCTTCAGGTCTTCAACCTGGCGGCGGGGGTTCTTGGTGTCCCTCTGGAGTTTTTTTACCTCCAGCAACTCTGTGCGGTCGGTGAACGCCTCCACCACCTCCTTAAGGGTCCTTGCTGCTCCCTTCAGCACCTTGATGCAGGGCCCCGACAGGTTCCCTAACTTCCTGACGGTGTCAAAGATATCAGACACCTTGACCCCCGCCAGCGTCTTCAACGTGAAGACGTCCAGATCCTCCACGTCCATGAGCTCTGCCTCCGAGCTCGCCGCTGACCCTTGGAGCCGGTCTTGGAGCCGGCCTTGGATCCGACTGCCGAAGCAACGACTGAACCGGTGTCGGAACCCGCCTCCGACTCCGCCGCACTCAGGCTGCCGGCCAAGGCCCGGTCAAATGACCCGTCAGCCTCCCCCAGCACCCCGCGAGTACCCGCGTTGCGGCTGACCCGCCTCGCCGTCCCCCTGTGAGAGGTACTCAGCTTGGGAGCCGACCGCTCCTCCGCCTCCGTATCGGAGTCCATCAGCGCGCTTGTGCGCTTGTGATCTTTTTCGCACTCATGGCCTACTGGAGACCACAAGGCCACCAGCAAACCACGAGGCAAAAAAGACAGAGTCCGTTCAACACGCCAAATAGGTCGATAGGCAAGACATCAAATCCAAAAAACAAAGCGAAGTCAGTAAAAAACGAAGAAAATCACAAAGTCCAAGAAGCAAGCCAAGTCAGGTACGAAAACTAGTTCGGAATCCGTAAGCAAGCCAAGTCAGAAAAGATAATAATAAACCACCACAGAAAACCACCCATAAACGACCAAATTCCACCGCCTGATTAGCTAAGAACCTGCCCAATTCGCGACCTATCTGGGCTAACCTAAGTTTAGCTACATATTCATACTTATATAAGTTATTGAAACATATATGTGTACCAAGCATACATACCTTATGTGTATTTTGTGTTGGTTAATTATTCTAAACTTTTTCCGTTCAATAATGGAAAAAAACCCTTTCACTATCATGTGCAAGCATGCGTGCGTGCACGTGTGTGGAGGTGATATGTGTAATGTTGTTGCAGTGTTCTAAGATCTTGTGTCACTGTATCGCTCGAGCAACGTACCTACTCAAGTGCTCCACGCCGAGGGAACGGACCTAGGCTTGGGCCGCTGCCGAGGGGAGCCTAGTCTGGTTGTGGTGCAGAAGTTTAGGTGATCCAAGTCGCTACTCAAGTAATTCCTTAACATGTAATAAAACGAATAGTAGATAGAAGACAACCGACTATTTTATAGAGAAGGTATTAGGTAATGGAAAAAAAAACACAAAACACGGGTAAAGTTTTTTGCAGAGAATGCTCCATAAATAATGTCTAACGGTAATATTATGATGTAAACATATGTAAAGCGGGTATTATTAATAGTTTTTATATGTAAAAGTAATCATCATCAATATATGTACAACAATAACTTACTGGACATAACAACGCACAGCATAAACATGTAGGTCCAAACTATAAATATACAATAACGAGACTAAAATAATTGCTGCAAAGCCACGGGAAATTGCTAGTAATTTATATGTGTTAATGGTTTCAGCATGAATGGGTCGGCTCGTCCGGGGTAGTACCACCCTCTCACAGAACACCGACATGAAGTAACAGTGCTTGCATTGTTGCGATTCGTCCGGTCAGTGAGAGTGCCGGAGGCACACCTCCCCTCCCCTCTTCTCCTCTCCCTCTCCCTCCCGTAATCCCTTCCCCCAAAGGGTGGCAACGCACTTGCGACTCCTCTGGTGTTTGTTAGTGTCCATGGACGGTGGTGATCACTTAACAGCAGATGATCCACCTGTTCGTTTGCCACTTGTGACATAAAAAAAAATGTGTCTCGTCTCTGAGTATTGCTAATGCTATGAAAACTAATAATGCATCACTCTTGAAAACCTATTTCTTTATTGTATTCGGTTCTCACGATTGATGGGAAAAGATTACTGATAGTAGAACATTATTTATTTTTCTATAAAGAACACAGTCGGACGATAGATGTATTAAAGAATATAAACATAATACAAATAAAGATTATGTATATCGATATAATGGTAAGTAAAACGTTCACCTCCGGCCGTTGTGGCCGATGCGCACGTTTTATTATATTGCCTGTAATAGGGGAATTAAGGCGGGGCGGTAGGCTTTAATAAGCGAGCGGCACGACAGACCGCAAGCACACGGGTAAAATTGCGATATTCGGTGCGTACGCACATCGCCCCAGGCATCACTTTATAGTGATGTTTTCGAAACTTATCGATATCTCTTATTATACTCTCATATTGTGAAAACAAAAAGTCGCGATGGTGGTTTGTCAAGTGGGATATCAACCCGATGTCCGTAGGTTCCAACCCCGGCATGTATCAACGAATTTTTCGGAATTCGTTTACATTTACTGATTAAAATTGGTAACATTAACGCCTGACGGTGAAGGAAAACGTCGTAAGCAAACGTAAGTCTCAGAAATGTTCTTGTAGTACTATTGTATATGGAAAAACATACAATTGTAGGCTCCTCCTCAACTTAAATATTTGATTTTATTATTAACTTTGTTTATATTATATATTGATATTCGATTGGTTTTGATCAATTGAGCGAATACATTATAAAAATTATTTCATACCATAAACATCATTACTGTCATGGTTGCATATATCATGAGAATATTGAATTTTATATGTAGATCGATAATATATCGATAAAGATTATCCGCATCCCTAGCAGAAACGTGTGTAATTTATTTCTCATTCATTGCACTCCACTCGATTATTATTATTGTTCCACGAAAACCGGCGCGGGCGCATAAAATACAAGCGAGCAACAATGTCGTCGTCCTCCTCGATGTTATTGTTTGTTTCGTGAAATTACTGACATCACTACGGTATTTATCGATGCTTTGTTTAGTATTTAAATTGCAAGGAATATTCTGTGTAACATTTACCCATAAAATATAACTAAATAAATGAGCTATGTATTTAAAAAAAATGACCCGTATACGATCTAGACTCTATACATCTATCTCTATAGATGTTTGAAGTTATAAACAAGGGTTACAAAATGATATAGCACCACATTATCATCATCTTCTTACCCTTATCCCACATAAGTAGGGTCAGCACAACATGATTTCCTTTCCCACTCTCCCCTATCAGATGTCATCTAAGTATTCACACCTTTTATATACATTTTTCATACAATCTCCAAATCCATACCTTTTTCTGTCTTCCTCTACTTCTATATCCATCCAACATCATATTTAAAACTAATCTTGGTATATGGTTTTCATCTCTTCTCATAACATGCCTATACCATATCAGAAAACAAAGTAATAGCTAAAACACAATTATTTATTTTTAATCATTCATAAGAGTATGGAGAAGTTCGTAAGAGTCCTAAAATTTACTTAAACAGTAAGTCTTAAAAAAATCACGATTTGACGAATCATCACGACGGTTGCTTGTAAAATTATCTGTAAAATATTATATTATTCTTTATATTATACTGTTTTCTTATCATTAAGCTATTATTTTAATAAAACTTTAATTACCAGTTCATAATTAATACATATCAAAACTGAGAATATATATATATATATATACATAAAGGTCTTTTTAGTCGGGCACGCAGTGCCCTAAAAGGGAATTACAAAAATATAGAAAACTGGCCATAAAAATTAAAAAAAATCAAATATTTTGAAAAAAATCAATCTTGGTGACCTGTCCAAAAACAATTTTTTTTTCGAACCGACTACGCTATTGACCTAGCAAGATCTTAACAGCTTCACCGCACTGCTTAAAAAACATTTTGGATTTTTTTTAATATGTCAGTTATCCAAATACAAAATCTAATCTATCTTTCTTGAATAGTTACCGCGTCGGACAGTGGTTTGTCTATGTAGTATAAGCCGTAAAAAAAATTATGAACTTATAATTTACCGTTAAAGTAGCGTGGGCCCAAAAAAGAAGTGACTAATAAAGGCCTGCATATATATATTTCAACGATTACAATTTATTTCTTAATGACCTGTAATTGAAAACAGGTGAAATCGTTGCCTCGAGGTAATTGTAATAGAGAACGGTGTATACGTAAACATATGATGTACCCAACAATGGTGTAACAGTACACACGTATTCCGTTAGAACATGCCTCAGCCCGGCCGTGCAACGTACACTGTAATTGAAGCCGATTACCATAGGTTCCTAGCTCTAGGGTTGAGCAAGTGTAGCTCTCGAGTTGAGTATATCATCTTTTTCGGCAGACTGGCTGAAACGTTTGAATTTATTGTGTTTCATTGTTTCACGTTCAATTTATCACGTTCTCCAAGTCAGTCTAGGTTACTACAAAAGTATTACTATTCCCCTTTTGTATCGATGTATAGATTTGACCATAGACTCACCTGACAAATGACTTTCAATTGTAGGTACCGAAACACCCCTACATATGCTTGTTAACACGCTTTTAACTGGAGAATGGTCACTACTTAGCTTACGCGGGCGTTAGAGAAAGGCATAACTGTGCTATATAGTTCCTTCACAATGTTTTCATTCACCGAAAGTTGATTTGTAAGTTTGGAATCTACATCGATTGACAAAGTATCTGAACACTGAACCACTGAATATATCACCTTTTTCCTTATATTATATGTAACCTTACAGTTCATTTGTGACTCAGTCTCATTAAACCCATTGACTAGGACTATGACTTGCGAAATTTTTCATACATGATTCTAGGGTATTTTTTTGCCGTGGCCTCCGTGATGGCCGGTGTGCTTGCCGGCTCCCTACCCTGGGAGTTGGAGTCGGAAGTTCTTGCCGCAGTGTATGAGTTCACGGTGGTAAGGAAGAGAATTGGTGAGCCTCCAGCTCTCAGGGAGATAGAAGCAAAAAGGCGGTTGGAGAGGGAGGGGGCTATGGTGCGGTGGAGGTGGAACCTGGCGGACGCGCGTTGTGGGCGTTACACAATTGACGCCGTCGAGGGAGGAGTGGGGCTCCCTGTCGTATCGGTTGGTGCAGGTATTCACCGCACATGGTTGTTTCGGGTGGTACCTGTACCGGATCGCTCGCAGGGAGCCGACCGCGGCATGTGCTGCGTGGGAGGGACATCGCTGCATTCTGGCTGCGGCGGTAGGGGCGGATTTATCACTGCCGAGTGTGGTTTCGGCTATGCTCGGCAGCGAGCAGGCGTTTCAGGCGATGGCCTCCTTCTGTGAGGAAGTCATCTCGCATGATCCTTTGCGCAACCCTCTCCACCGACGGAGGACCGGCAGGAGGAGGAGGCAATAATTTGCCCGCCTCGTTCCGCCACCGTAGTCGGACCTGAGAGGATGGGCCGGGGGGCCCATCTACTCATTGCACGGGTCCGGCTGATGAGGAGTGGCTGCTGAAGTGTACTCAGTCTGTCTCCCTATGAGGTAGGAGCTCGGCGGCCATCTTCCGCCGGGCGGCCCGTTGCGGCGGCTATCCAAGGTTGAGTAGCTAGTACGAGCCCTTGCCGTCCCAACAAATACGGTCTGTCGGTACGGTGGGGCTTTAGTCCGTACGAGTCGGACATAACCCACTCTCTACCCTACTCTCTACATATAGTAATAAAAGCATTAATTTATTTGTTTGGTAACCCTATCGCAATAGTAACCAGCAATCGTTGGAAACTTGCCAATCGTTGCTACGTGATTAAATGAATTATTTATTATTGAGTATTATTTACGTTTATCATAATCACCATGATGTTTTGTGAAAGTATCCACCAGTACTTAAATACGTTCAAGATCCATACAATATTAGAAATTATTTTTCTGCACTTTATTTGACCTGACATCTTGTAGGTGTGTTTTTTCGGGCGTAAATTTGGACTTCTTATTATTATACATATAGTGGAACTCAACGGATGATCATTTGAAAAATATTGGTTTAGAGTTAGACAATATAAAACAAATGGCAGATGTCGCGTTTAAAAGGAAGATATATATATATATATATGTCGGAGGAAGCTATAAGTCGAGTTGATTATTGTTTGCACACATAATATTATTTGACTTCATCTAAATTCTTAATTTAATTTTATTTGATTTATAACATTTTTCTATAACTTAAAAGCCTTAATAATCTGATAAAAGTTAAGAATATTGTAATTCACATAACGACCAATCAGAACAGACCATGTGCCTCGAGCGGAGTCGAGACAACATTTACTTTAAAAGGCGTACAGTTTTATTACTTTCAAAATACTTAATTTTTATTCTATTTCATTTGTTACATTTTTCTATAGCTTAAAACCTTAATAATGTAATAGAAGCTACATACAAAGTAATTTACGTAATGACCAATCAGAGCAGAGCTAATGCCTCGAGCGTGGTCGAGGCGCCATCTTTACTTTTAGAAGGTGGACAGTGTATATGGGACATTCGTTTGGTAGCAACAGATCGAGTTGGATCGTTGATAAGAGTATTATTATATTCGGTGATTAAAGTAAGATCGGTGCCCCGAACTCGCTGCTCGGTCTTAATTGTTAATTTTTGCAACGATATCATTGTATAGTGTAAAACTATTGTTGAATCTAAATTAAAATACATGAAACTGTCTACATTGTGTTTTGTGCTCGCATTTTACCCGAATGACGCCCACTAATGCCGTAACCACTAATGACGATGTCAACGGGAATAACGTTCTCCCCGACATCAGAAGTGGGATCGGTGCAGGCACAAAACGTGAGCGAACAGACAGCGGCAAATGGCGGATAGCGTGTTATTTGATGCACAACAAATCGAAAAGAGGCTACTCGTGGAGGCGTTAACCAACCCACCGAATATCGTCGATAAGAGCATCGTGCTGCCTAAGTTTCAACCGGACGACGCGGACAGCGACACCCGGGCCTGATTGATATGCCACGGCCAACATCTGCTAATCGGATAGTAATATACAGGGAAGTAAATATATTCACATTCTTAATAGGGCCATGGAAGGCTGCAGGGTGGTTTTCTCACATAGTTTTTCTTAATATAGAATTTTAGAAGTTCTTTTTCTTTATCGTTTTGATACGTTAGAAACATTTGCAGCGATATGTCTTGTTGCATATGCAAGCCGATTATTTATTTACTCACGTGACATGTCTTGCTGCATGTGCAAACCGTTTATTTACTTCACTGATGTTACGACGGAGTAATTAAGGCAAGGAAGAAATGGTGGTTTCTTTAATATTTGTAGACATGGTGCAAATTGAACCCACGGTTATAACATAATTATTTTTTTGAAGATAAAAGTACCCGCTGTAAAATTTATCAAATAATTTTTCTTATCGTTAACCGAGTTGCCAAGAGATAAATGATAATAAATGTCCTTTGTTAAGTTCTTGTTCAACAGATGTCACGTTTGTGGATAGCTTTGTCATAAATGTTTTGAATGTTACAGTCGATCGCTTCCCGACACAGCTGTTGTTACGCGGGCCCCTGCGACTTGCTACAAGTATGGTGTTGACGGTCACGTGGTATTGCGGTGCACAAAAACATGGCCAGTTGCAAGCAGCGGTGCAAAGCACACCGCCGCATCCAGCGTTGTAAAGCGAGTGAATGAGAGTGCCAGGAAGCCTAATATCCGGATATAATTACTCAATTTGGTGAGCAGTTCAGTTTGTTTGGATTTCGGTGCTGACAGTTCCTTAATTAAATAAAATCCGTTGTAAGCTTGTTGGTACATTGCAGCTTGACTGGAGTGTAAAAATCTAGTGTGCTATGTAACTCAAAAATTTCATATAGTGTCGTTCTTGATGGTCGTGACACGCAAATTTTATCTTCTTATTATACCTGATGATTACCTATATAACGATATTTTTATTGGACGCGATTTGTAGGCCTGTAGGTTGTTAGTACGTATATCGACTGATAAATGTACTATTATAAACAGGTAATGTTGTATGAGTTTATGACGTTGTAAGGGGTAATCTCTGGATCTTCTAAACTGAATTTATGAATTCTTTTACCAATAGAAAACCACGTTATTTGTGTCATAGGCTATGTATTAACCCGAAAAAAGTGAAGACTTTTTTTTGTGGTACTCGGATTAGCAAAGTCTGAGAAAAAAAACTGTCGAACGAATACGTTTCTTATGAACGTTACCTTAACGATCAGAGATATGATTGAGTTAGAGAAAAGTTGTAGAGCTTCATAATGCCTAAAGCGACAGCATATGTGCAACTTTAAAGTATTTTTTATTATCGCGGCGGGACAACGTTCGCCGAGCCGGCTAGTCGACTGATAAACTTGTAGTTAAAAAGCTCCCTCTGTGTATGAGAGACCTATTAATACGGTTCTGGGTGACATAGGGCACACTTACGCAATACTCTATATGGACGGTTTAGTTATGCACGCGAATAATAAATGGGTAGACCAAGGTCTGGAGCGGTTACGCATATTACTAAGAACTCCTAGTGATATTGGATTTTCGTTCAATATGAAAAATGTGCCTTTCTAAAGAACCGGGTTTAGTTTCGCTTAGAATGGTGTCCTTTGTTAACTAAGAATAATTCATAAATAATATGGATTACGGTGTACGAAACAATGAGACAAGACATAATATCGACATTGACTTCAACCCCGGTTTTGATTCTTTAAGATCCAGAATTTCCTATAGAACCACATACCAAAACTAGTAGTAAGAGTTACGGCGCGATCCTCTTCTAAGGCTAGGACAACTAAATTAAACCCCGTAGAGTACTACGGTAAACGTAGAATCTCGATTTCGCTCTTAGAGTTA
>MU158741.1:1302054-1351334 GCA_015888305.1 Antheraea pernyi | reverse complement strand
GCTCGTCTCCGCTGCTCCTGCACGACAACGCGCGACCTCATACTGCACAGCAGACGGTCTACAAGTTGCAAGAACCGAGGTTGGAAGTTCTCCGTCATCTCCGTCCTACTCACCAGACCTTGCACCTACAGACTACTACTTTTTCCAGAATTTGGATTACTCCTTGGCGGGAAAAAATTCAATACCCCAGAGGCAGTACAAAATGCCTTTGAAAAATTTGTTGCGTCCAGCTTATTTCTTAAGGGCATCAATAAACTGCCACTGCGTTGGCAAAGATGCATTGATTGCATGGGTGATTACTTCGATTATTACAAATAAAAAATACATGAAAATAATTCGTTTAATTTTTTTCATACAAAACGGTAGTTTCATAGGTAAAGACCTAATATTAAAATTTGGATACTTAATATTGTAAGCTTCCAGGATTTTATGTTTTTTTAAATGAACTTTTTAAACACACCTTCGAGATGTTGAATGGTAAAAATCGTCACGTAAGGAAAAAGTGTAACATCCCCTCTATACGACTTGTTCTCGTTCTGTCTCTTTCTATTGTATACGAGTGTGTGTGTGTGCGTGCCGGTATCCCAAAACTCGAGATTTTTGCATTTTTTTTAACTTTTTTTTTAATAACTTACTATTTTATAACTAATTTTAAATAAATGAATATATTCCCCCAAAATGTTAAATGGCGGTAATAATTTTAATTGCTATACGAATTGTAAGAAGTACCACTACACGAGAATGTAGTAACAGTGCGGGCGGAGTGCCGATGCGTTGGGAGATGATGGGAGATCGCAGGGCGAGGGCGAGAAGTTAAACATGGTATACACAATTATTTACATTATTTAATGCTTAATTTGTATAACGCTGGAACATATTACAAGGGTGATAGTATCAATTGCCAAATTAACGTTACCCAGTTAACCAAGTTAAATCAAATATTTAACATGATCGACCACATTAATGAGAGTTAAATTTTAATTGGATATATCTATATGTCCGAACCATACATTCTTTTTTAACTTTGTATTAATTTATTCTTTCAATCATGGGTTCACAACGTACAGTTAACAAAAGTTTTAGGTAAATCGACCGAAGGGTCTTTGTAGAATAGCGCGTATTATTTGATATTTCTTTTCTTTCGAACTGATTACGCTATTGGCCCTGCAAGGCCTTAACAGCTTCATCGGACTACGAATTTGATATTTCGCTGATAATTTGTACATGAACTGATTCAAATGAAAGGTATAGGTCATTTTACGAGAAGATTGCCACAATACATCAGTAAAACTGTAATTTAATAGGTAGAGCTGTTTTTTAGATTACTGTTATCATAGGCAGACAGACAAAAATTGTAAAATCTATTTTATTTGTCCTCGTACCATTGGTGTAGATTTTTTTTTCTTTAATATTTAATGTACAGCCACGGCTTACTGGCAATTTAAATGTATGTATAGATTATTTGTATAAAGGCGACTGATCACAAATATTACGTTTTTTTTAAATTTCTTTTCGTGTATATCCGAATTTAGTTCAAATAACTAAATAAGAGAATGCAAAAATTACGTTTAATAACTTGAGAAATATTACAAAACATTAATTAACCAATTATGGACATATTATGTACGAAAGAGATTATTTATTATTTCTATATTTTTACAGTATTACGTCATTCTCTAAATAATAGTGTAAAAGAATTGTCAATAATATTTTTACAAATCATAAAATTATGTAACTTGAATATTACATTTGCGAAATTTATTTATTAATATTTAGTTACTACCATTGTCAGTATGTCTTCCATTTAACGTTGCAATTTGTTTAGTTTTTATGATAAATACCCAAAGAATATACAGCCTTATTTAATTAATGAGGATACAGGCCTGGCAAACTGCCGATGTTTTATGGACACAATAAAAAGCGACACAATTTAGTGAGAATTTTATTACTGGTATAATATCCCGTTTGTCCAATCTGGTTTTTGATTGACTACATTCGATTGGGTAAACATAACTCCGTTTATTAATTCTGTTCCAAACTGTGTTTAATTTAAAACTCATATAAATATTTGTATAGACCGTAGACAAATTAAAACAAAGTTCGCTAAGGGCGAACAGAGGTTATTGATTTTCTTCTACACTCATTTCAGTTATATTATCTTTCCTCCCACATATATATATATATATATATATATATACGTGAATTTTTAAATAACCTTTTAAAAAACCTTTTTTGTGTAATAGATGAGAGGAACTATGTTTAAATAAACGATTAATTTATTAATGCAATAGTAACTTTTATTTTATTACATTTCCAAGTAACAATGACTGACCTAATGGTTTTTAACGCTCGTAGTAAGTTTTTGTATTTTTTAGACCTTTAAAAATCAAAAACACTATCGATGTTATTACAAAAAAGTTAAATACTTGCTTTAAAAAGATTTCGTATTAAATGCACCGCGCTCGCCCGAGGATAGTTCGCGTTATCCTTTTTCGCAAGTCTAACCTAACGTAACCAAAGCTAGACAAAAAGAGCAAGAGCAAGATGGCGAACATCAGCGACCGCGGTGCAATTAATACAGAACTGTTTTAAAGCAAATGTAGGAGCTTCGGCTCACTACTAGAATATTCGAGACTGACACGGACAGCGTAATGATAAAACTCGGAGTGCGTGAAATAGACTGTTTATTAAAATGATTATAATAGGTATATATAGAGGCACGAGACATTACATTTATTTGTTCAATTGTTTGAACGACATTCTATTTATAATATTTACAAAAGTTTCAGCCAGCCTGCCAAAGAGGATGACATTCTCGGTAGCTACACAAGTATTTAATACGTATTTAACTTTTTTGTAATAACACCGCATATATTCAATTTATACTGGTACCGAGAAAGCGTTTTTGAACCTATTACCTAATATTATAATTATATAAAATTCTTACTGTTTTGAAATATGGGATTGACCAATTTGTCACTGTTTCTACTTTCTAGTATTTAAATCACGAAATCCAGCTTTCTAAGTCTTTCCGCACATACATTATATTATCATTACATAGTATAAAAAAATCCCCTACAGCGTCTGTCTGTCTGTCTGTTCGCTACAAAATCAAATACTACGGAACAGATTTTCATGCGGTTTTCACCAGTGTATAGAGTGATTCATGAGGAACTTTTTGATGTATAATTTGAGAAGTATTTTTTTATAAACAGAGCAGGACAAAGTCTGCCGGGCCCACTAGTCCAGAATATAATGGGGAGGCATACCGAATACCGAATTCCTGCAATTTAGCATTTAATGATTCACGAAGCCCATTATTGTAAATGTAAACTTTAATCTAGTAGTCAAATTATCGAAATCACCTAACTTTTCATTATACCTTTATCATTATACTTTTGTATTAAAATAACAAGACACAAAAATAACGGGGTGTGTCGTAAAGACACACGATAAAAGTGAAACTTTAGTATTACAGAGAAACATATTTATTAAAAAATAACACCAGGCGTTCACCCATCCAAGTGCTGACCGCGCTCGTCGTTGCTTAACTTCCGTGATCGAAAGAACCGGTGTTTTAAACACTCTAGCGGACACAGTGTGTATCCCCACCACTTTTCGTCATACAAAAAGGTTGCCGATCGAAGTTCACAGCATTCCCATAAGAATTTTCACTTCGATAACCAACAAGAAATTATCGCGTTTGTAAATAGTTGGAATTTTAATTTGTATGCTTGGTTTACTATTTTTTATTGATACTAAAGTACCCAATTAATGAAACATGTCTTATCGTTTACCGTTATATAGTTTACGAGGACACATCTGTAAATAAAGCTTAAACTTTCCGTCACAGGAGATCAGACAAAAAATGCGGCACAGCTTGACGTACGACGTTAACCAGTTTAAATACACCGCCTTACGTAAATTAATTAAATTAAGTATATTCTCTCGAATGTAAATCGAATAAAAAGTAATCAGTTTGTAATCTTTTATTTATAAAGCAAAATGCTGTCCGTCCACAGTTGCAGAGTGGACCGTACGGAGCAACGTAAACTCTTTGATGGTGGTAGAGCCACGCTGTTACTGGTTTCAGCATGAATGGGTCGGCTGGTCCGGGGTAGTACCACCCTCTCATAGAAAACCCACGTGAAGTAACAGTGCTTGCATTGTTGCGTTTCGTTCGGTCAGTGAGAGCGCCGGAGGCCCACCTCCCCTCCCTTCTCCTCTCTCCTTTCCCTCTCCCACCCCTAACCATTCCCCCAAAGGGTGGCAGCGCACTAGCAACTCCTCTGGTGTTGTTAGTGTCCATGGACGGTGGTGATCACTTAACATCAGGTGACCCACCTGTTCGTGTGCCACCGATGACATAAAAAAAAAAAACTACAGTCCACGCCAGCCGCCAAGCATTTTTTTGACGACTCTGAATATAAATATACTAGCTTCTTCCGGCGACTTACTTCGCGTGGAATAGTTACTTTGGCTAACGTTAACACGGAGCGAAAGCTCTCAAGATGAAAAAACCCTAATTTTCAAACATTCTTCATTAGTAATCAATATAGCCTATAACATTTATCGATAAATGAGCTATCTAACACTGAAAGAATTTTTCAAATCGGACTAGTAGTTCCTGAGTTTACCCCCAACAAAGTCACAAAGTCACAAACTTTACCTCTTTTTAATATTAGATAGAAGTATAAAATCGAATATATTCCATTTTTCGATTCCTATTAGGGGTGTGCGAAAAATACTCGAACCAAATAATAATATTATTATATATAATTCAACCAATAGTTATAGGATAGTATACAACATTTCCCAAATTCTTTTTTGCATAAAGACTTAAATTAAATAATTTTATACGATAAACAGTGAACTGACTTATTTGTTATACATTATCAAACTAGTTTTATTAAAATTCCTTGGAAATTATTATTATTTTAGAAATTATTGAACTCATTTTGTATATTAATATTATTTAATACTTAATAAATCAACCTCCCACCTCCTTCCTCGTTTTGAATTGAAAATGTTAAATTGGATTTAACATCGATCCAAATAAAAATATAATTCCTACTCAGAGCTATTTTCACGAGAATGAAGTCACGGCCACTGACTATGTTCAGGATAATTTTGTTTGTGAAATGAAATGCAAACTGTTTGCTATATTAAGTACAGACTCGTGAATGCGATGTATCATGTATCAAGTTCGTGTTCAAAGAGAACACGCCGGCGACGCAAAACGACTCGACTTGCACTTGCTTGCTATGCACTTATACTGAAACATGGTAAATGCGTTATTAAAATAATTATTCTGATTTGTTTTTCATTGTAAGGTTTATAGGAATTTCCACTAAGAAAGACCATAATTCTCCTGATGACCTGATCGTTTGTTCGATCGTTCACAAAAAAAATCCACGACAAAATGGCCGGAATTAAATATCCAATTATAACAAAGCACAACTGGTTACTCTATTTAGCCAAGCAATTAGATAAAACGATTATATAAGATTTTAATTATGGGTTTACTATTACTTTTATTTAATTAAAGGCACAACTACATAAATAAAGTTAAAACTGTAGTAAGTAATACAAATGAATATTAGATTTGGAAATACCTATTACAGTGGAATCTCTATAACTCGAATATTGTTACGTTGAAATCCTCAGTAAGTTGAAAAAAATGCCGTTCCCTTCCAATAAACCTCCAAATACTCGGTATCTCGAATTATTTACACTTTGTAACTCAAACAAAATGTTATTTCCTTCCGTAGGCATTTTAGCACATATTTATACCCGATAACTCGAATTTCATAAATCAGCCTCTGTAAGTTCATGTTAGTCAAACATAATGATTCTTGGAATAAATCTTGCAATTCGAAAAAGAATGTCCGGTGAGTTTATTCTACTGATTCTGCCTAGTACGTACGCATGAATCTATTCATTAAACTTTCTAAGTCACACAGCTATGTACCATAAGGTAATACACAAACCTAAATTAGTTTTTTCGATCAGTACTTATTTGACCGCTAATTAGCAACAACATGAGTCTTAGAAGGAAGCTAGCAACTTTTACCCTTAAGTCGAAATTTTAGCCATCAAAAACTTCATATCTCAAACTTCTTGTTAAGTTGAAGTTTTTTGCATGTTCCTTGATATTCGAGATATCGAGATGCTACTGTAGTAACAATTGTGTTTACAAAATAGAATTTATGTTTATTGATACGAATTTTAAAACATCGTAATTTATAAAACAAAAACTAACATATTAAAACGTACTAAATAAAGTTATAAAATGTGTCCAAGGTTTGAGTAGTGGAGTGCGATCACACCGTATTAGTACAAGCTCACATTAGTATTAATAATATTAGTCAGAATTTAAATCACCCCGGTTCATTAGTACACTTGTTTTCAAAATTTAATCGGCTATTTAAAAAAATATTTTAGGAAAAGTAAGGTTATTCAAACACTCTACTTCATTTAATCCTCTATTTCATTGAAATGGTATAATCTTATTTTCTATGTATCTATATAAGTGTAGCTACCGAGTATGTCATCCTCTTTGGCAGACTGGCTGAAATTTTTGAATATGTTGTAAATTGAACGTCATTCAAACAACTGAAGGGAAGGAACTGTATAAATACCATATATAGATATATTAATAAACGGTCTATTTTACGCTATCCGAGTATTAGTGGGCCCGAAGCTCCTACATAAGTAAGTATTACTGGTCAATAGTATTCTTCCAGAGTATGTAGAAAAATAGAGTAAAAGTGTTTTGCGCTACAAAAAGACCAGCATGTGATTAGCATAACATTAGAAAATGTAAATGATAAAAAACTAAAAAGTTCATTTACCGCGTTCCCGCGATCGATCGACAGTCGGCGCAGGCGCACCGCAAAGTCCTTGGACGGTAATAAATACTTGCGTTTATCTCACTGACATTCATCGCATTTTAATTACAATCCTTTATGGCAACATAATGTAATAATGCATAAAAAGCATTTTATTTAACAAATAATGAATATTCAACTTCATTACCGACTTTGTTTCTCAGGGTTTTTATTGATATATACACTTATATTAAAAGAGTTTTGCTTTTTAATGGACTTATTACACTATTTTAACTAAAACAATATTTCTTTTTGTTATTTAGATGTAGGCATTAACTGTAACTTACAACGAGGACCTATCATTGCGTTAAAGTTACGAAAGACAATTAGTGGCCGTTCGACCTCTTGTTCAAGACCTTGTTTTTTTACATCATAGGTGGCAACAAACAGGCGGGCCACCTGATGTTAAGTGATTACCGCCATCCATTGACACAAGTGTGTTGACAGCCTCCGGCGCTCTTACTGACCGAACGAAACGCAACAATGCAAGTACTGGAGTTCCGATCGAACCGTCGACTTGAGCGTTTGTCCGTTTTGCTGCGCGCGCTAAGTTCGATTTTAATACTCGTGATTTAGTGACGTCAGTTATTGTTTGTTTCGATCCGGCACACCTGCGCTTCACAGGTGCGCTGCACCTGCGTTCTTATTCTTGGAACTGAGTGAGACCTTTCCTTGTATTTATTTATTGCTTTATCTATTTCTTGGTATATTTATTTATTTACTCTTTTGTTTATCTATTTATTTACGTATTTCTTTAATTCTTCAGTGATTTATTTTTAAATTTATTTTCTTTTTATTGTTTGTTTATTTAAGTAGTCTTATGTTATTTTTCCCCTGTCTCGCTCAGGTACTTATTTGCGTTGTTTTCCTATTTTGTTTAGTTTTAAACAGCTCCCTTTGATCCGGACTCGGGATAGTCCGTTAAATTCATTAAGGCGCGCCCCCCTGCCCCTCTGGCAGGGAGGTTTCACATGTCTTCCCCCGCCCCACTCCCCTCCTCAGGCCCCGGTATGGCCGCTGAACAAGAGATCAGTCTCTTAGAGACTGAGCTCATTAGCCTCCGCGGCTTCATAGCCGCTATCTGTCCTCGTCTCGTAGACGATTACGATGCGTACGCTGCAAAGCGTCGCACCGAGCTCCCTCATTCCTCGAAGCCCGCTCCCTCGATCTATGCCAAGATCGAGGCTTCCAACAACTTCCCAATCCCAGCCGATCGCGATAGCGATGACTCCGACTCCGACTCCGGCTCCGACATGGAGCAAGACCCTCCTGCTCAGCAGGATCCCCCTGCCGAGCAAGCCCCTCAGGCTGAGCAAGCCCCTGCTGCGGACGATGGCTTCACCACCGTCACGCACCGCAAACCGCGCAAGAAGCGCTCGAACTCCTCTTCCGATCCGGAGGACAAATTGCCCTCTAAAAAGATCGCAAACGTCGATGGCGCGAAAGTGCCAAAGGCGACACCAGCGCCCTCTAGACCCGACTCGCCCGTGGCTGCGGGTTCCGCAGTTTCGGGCAAGAAGCCCCGCCCACCGCCCCCCGTTACGATCCAAGACAAAGCGTCTTGGGTTGAGATTTCTAGCCTGCTGGAAACGGCAGGTATCCCTTACACCTCCGCCGTGAATACCGCTGTAGGTATTCAGGTGAAGGTAGCCACGTCCACCGCCCATCGCAACCTCACTCGTTTCCTTCGGGACAACCAGTGGGGCTATTTCACGCACTCTCTCGAAGAGGAGCGTAAACTACGGGTTGTGATCCGTAGAGTCCCCTCAGAACTCCCGACTGACGACATTTCAGACGACCTCAAGGAACAGAAGATTCCTGTTCGCGAGGTTCATCGTATGCGCTCTCCGCGCACCAGGGCTCCATATGATATGGTTCTCGTTGTCCTCGATCGCACCCCTCAGGGGAAAGCGATTTTTAATCTTACATCCCTTTGCGGCCTCTCCGGCGTCATAGTCGAGCCGCCGCGCAAAACGTCTGTGCCCTCGCAGTGTCACAACTGCCAGGTGTACGGACACTCCGCACGAAACTGTCGCCTGAAACCCAGGTGCGTTAAGTGCCTCGGCGACCACTCCACTAGGGAGTGTTCTCGCACGAAAGACGCCTCCGACCCTCCGAGCTGTGTTCTGTGCCGCGGCGTGGGCCATACCGCGAATTATCGCGGATGTCCCCGCGCCCCGCGCACAAAGCGCCCTCGATACCCCAGGCAGGCGTCGCCGTCTAAGACGGCCGCTGCCCCCGCCCGTCCTCGACCTCCGCCTCTCATGTCTCGAGAGGCCTTCCCGAACCTGCCGGGCACGTCTCGTGCACCGGCAGCGTCCGTACCCGCGACTAGTGCGCCCCCCCGCCCCTACCGGGCCCCTCAGGCCCCGTGGGCTCCTAAACCCGCGTCCCAGCACACTCCCAAACCTCCGGCGGCTAATCCTTCACAGGATGACCCCGCATACTCCTTTTCCCTATCGAGTATTGACTACGCAGGTCAACTACTCATTTTCCACGAGATCTCGGAGATCTCGGCGTACGAAGAGTGCTCTCGTAATCCGCTACTAGGTGCCGTCACGGCAATCCATAGATTTCCAGCCATCGCGGCTACACTACAACGGCTCGCGCGCGCAGCTGTTAAAAAATAAATAACTCAAATAAGATAGAGTAAATCGCGTATTTACGTCTATCTTCCCCTAAAAATAACCGTCAAACAATAATAATAATTTTTGTTATGTCTATTTTTAGACTTCGGTGCCGTCACCGTTAGTAAATTTAAATTCAATCTTATAAAATGCGTGTTGCGCCCACGCTTTTGTAATCGATCCCTATTAGCTCCCGCACACTTCGCGGTTCTCAATAATATCTCGAGCCTAGGTCGTCCCCGCGCGGAGCCCTCTTGATATTATTTTCGCGATACAGTGACTCACCTACATCACTTGAACACACATATGAGATCATCTCTCTCACACACGTGCACATATATACACATGGTGGGAGGGGTTTTTTTTTTTTTTTCCCTCATCGAACTGAATCGAATAGTTTAAGTTCGTTTCAATCCGATATACACGTATTCATTTGTGAATCATGCAATTTCGATTGTATGGTTCACAAATGTATATATGTATGAATAGCTTAGAATAGTTAGCTAGGACAGACGTGTCTTTTTCCAGGAAACAGCCCAAGCCGAGGTGTGCGTGCACCCTTGTGTATGTTACCCAAAACCAAAATCGGCTGAGTGCCCTAAGCGCTCGGCCTTAGTAGTCCGGTGAAGCTGTAAAGACCTTGCAAGGTCAATAGCATAGTCAGTTCGAAAAAAAAAAAAAATATGCAAGTACTGTTACTTCACGTCGGTTTTCTGTAAGATGATGGTACTACCCCGGTCGAACCGCCACATTCATGCTGAAACCAGTAATAGCTTCAGCGTGGCTCTACCGCCTACCTACATATCATCTACCACCTTATACACTGAAACCGTCAATACTATGAACTTCTTAACAAATATAGCGTTTACAAGTTCCTCGAAAAATCGCAAGCATATTTCATAACAATCTTGTGGTCTGACCGCAAATGTTATCGGCCTAATTTGTGAATTTTTAACTCATCAACCCGTCATTAGGAACCCAAAGAAATGTCATCTACGTATAAAAAAAGCATTTCGGTCGCCTATTTCATTGGAACTCCGCTGGAATGACACTGGCCCTATAAAAAGTATCGTCCACAACCGCACCAAATTACACCGGCAATCTGTGATCTTGTTTAGAGGAAGCGAAACGTAAACGTAACGTAACGTTTTAAATTCCTTCATAACTTTACATAAACACTAGCTGTGCCCGCTAATCTGTCTACGTGGAACCTAATGTAAAAACTCAATGACTAATAAAATCATCTGAATGCTAAGTCCATTTAATTATCTACTTTTCTCTCGTACTTAAATCGCGTAGTCAATAAAATCACAATAAATTTTGAGAGAGTGAACCGACTTTAATGAAAGGATGACTAAATGTTACTCGAGGATATGCTTTATGATTTTCTTGGTGAGGTTTTATCGTGAACGCAACAACAGTCATGCGTATTTAAACATACAGACAGACAGACATTTGTAAAATAATTGAAATATATTTTTATTTATTTAATTATTTATTACTTATTCCAAGATACCGGCAACAATTTTTTTCACAAAAAATCTAAAAAGTACAGACACGTTTTACATTCTCATTATATGCATAGAATATTGATTTATCTTTTTATAGCAAGATTTAAATAGGAAATTAATATACATACTTTTAAACCAATAAAGCCATATGGCTATTGGCATATATGGCTTCAAATAATCACGTGTTCTAGTTACCCATGTCCTTCCAAATACAATTTCAAATGAGTAATCGATAATACGATGCTTTATTTATGATAGGTGTTATATTAAAATATGCCTATTACTTAACAACATGAATGCTTCAAACAAATACAGTAAAATTATGAAACATGTGATTAATTTCGTAACAATTCGATCGTTCTTCTTCGTTCATAACGTTCCGAAGGTGGTAGAGCCACGCTGGATCTATTACTGGTTTCAAAATAAATGGGTCGGTTCGCCCGGCGTAGTACAGTACAGAAATAGTACAGACAATAAAGAAATCCGGCGTGAAGTAACAGTGCTTGCATTGTTGCGTTTCGTTCAGTCAGTGAGAACGCTGGAGACCCATCTCCCCTACTCTCTTTTCTCTCCTACCCTCTCCTTCTATTCCTTCCTTAAACACAGGATGGCAACGAACTTGCGACTTCCCTGGTGTTGCAAGTGTGTATGGACAGCGGTGATTACCTAACATCAGGCGAGCCGCCTGTTCATTTGCATCCAATGAAATAAAAGAATATTAAAAAAACTATAATTCCTGGGTACATACGTTTTTCTTGTTATTATCTCCACCACTATTAAAATACTCAATTATATTTTTATTGCACAAATATATTGTACCGAGTAATTTAGTAAATAAACGTGTCTGAACAATGAGTCGATTCATTTCATCCTTTTTTTTCGGTGAGTTGCGACTACCACGCGTCGCTGTTTACTCGTTCATCTGTTAAACAAGTCCGAACCCATGGTTAGTCGAGCTAATGGGTAGCTGCTGCAAAATGTCATTTCGCTGGAGAGAACAAACCACTTTACAATTTTGTTTCTTTGTATTTAGAACATGAATGCTGGTATCTTCTAGTGCTAATTTCTTCAAAAGGCAATTCGTAGCTACTAGTTCATTTCTCCTAATAATCCATTGTTATACCTTTACCTTTTTTCTCCTTATTAAGAAAAAAATTTCATTCACCTCTTCTAAAATAGCTATTGCGAATAACCATATTAACTTATTTACTTTATTGTACTGAACATTCACCTTGAAAAACATCACTCATTTATGTACCGCACTCGACCGTAGTCCGAAGGATTGTGGGGCAGTAGCGAGAATTTCAGCTACTAAATTACTCGGCACTCGACTAAATTACTAGCCTAGTGCGAACAAGGCTTTAAACTTTAATCGTTACGCTGTCGTATCGTGAGGTGTAAGTCGTTCTGCGTGCCGTGGCTCGTCGCCACTCGGGTACCGGCGAAACAGACAGCATAGAGGGTTAATTATTTTTTTAGTGTTATTTTGATGACACATAATAAGTATAAACTGCATCCTGTCGCCGAATAGGTATTTCGGATTCGGTTAGGTTGACTTTTTTATTGCGTTTTATTCCGAGATAATTATTGGATATAAGTATTAAAAAGATAAAATAACTTTACCGCGCTGTTATTACCGCAGATTGAGAACGAATGAGCGGGATTGGTTTAATTTTTTTTAAATATAATTATGTTTTAATATTGTTTTATTTCGATGAACGTTTTATATAGAAACGTATATACTCGTACATTTGGAGTTTATTTATGTTGTAGTTTTTCGATCGATTTGAAGATACTAAGTTATAACTATAAACATAGTCTAGTTTGAATTCGAACATAAAAATATTTGCTACTTACTACGTAGTTCTTCCCGTAATTATATAGAAGTATTTTTTGAATCACTGTTACTGTTCATGGAGAATTTGATTGCAATATAATAATTATAATATTATTATAAAAGGTTATTATTTTGTCTATGTATCTATAGAAATACTGTAAGATTATTCGAAATCGAAATTAATGCTTTTTTCATTTTTACATTCTTAATGAGGAACGTTATACGTTATAACATCACGCTACATCATTCAGGTACAAAGCAATTACCATTCAAATGCTAGATTAGAATATATATTATGATAAGCGAGAACGAAGTAATATGTGATAAAATTATTTAAATTTAAGTATAATTTTAATAATTTCCCAACTTTGTAACAGATTTAAGATTTACCTACCATACCTAATAAGTCTATTATATTTTTAAAAGTTAAAATACATTAGCTAACTGTCAAATAACAATTTAAAATAAAATATTTTCTGTTAAAAATAATCTTCTAGCTACACATATAGTAAGAATGTCAATGAAAAGTGTAAATACTTTTTAGATTTTTGCGAAAAAAATTGTCGATACCATCTAGGAATCATTACATAGTATAAAACAAAGTGCCCTACCGCGTCTGTCTGTCTGTCTGTTCGCGATAAACTCAAAAACTGGTGAACGGATTTTCATGCGGTTTTCACCAGTGGATAAAGTGGTTCATGAGGAACGTTTTCGTATATAATTTGTCAAGGATTTTTTTTATAATCGGGGTGGGACAACGTCTGCCGGGCCCGCTAGTAAATAATAAAATACATTTCAATCATTTTTTAAAATCTCTGTCTGTCTGTCTGTCTGTATAAACACGTATCACTGCTGAAGTACTACATTCACTAAAGAAAATCATAAAGCATATCCGAGTAACATTTAGTCTTGGTTTCACTGAAACCGGTTCACTCTATCAAAAGTTCTTATAATTTGAATGATGACGCGCCTTAAGTACGACAGGAAAGTAGTAATGGACTTAACATATTCAGATGAGTTTATAAGTCACTGTATTTTACATTACGTTCCACGCGGACGGAGTCGTGGGCATAGCTAATAAATAAATAAACATAATAATTATTTTAACTTTAAAGCATAGAATAAGTAAGTGTGAATTTCGTAATTATACGTTTTAAAGGCTGTTGGCATTCGAAATGTTAATTAACCGAGTATTTATTACATTATATCTACATAATATTTTATTCATTAGCAACGTCTGTTATGAGTGTATATACAGAATGTGTGTCAAACACTTTATTACACGCGGTGAGATAACGCGCATCAGAATGCACGCGATGAGATATTAAAAGGCAATATCTGTTGCGGCATCTAAAGCCGTTTGTACACTGTCATACTTGTCGGACAGCATATTGTCTAACCTATTTTTCATACGATCCGTATTGTTTGTGAAATATTTCACCTGTTGGCAAATGATGCACAGTGTTGGATGAAGAAGAACATACATCATATGTCGTCTTCAGCGTGATGTCCACAATTGGTGATTATATAATTGCCTATTGTGTATGCAATACTGTTAAATTTTGTGCTACTCATAGCCATGCAAGAATAGCGATAAAAGAAAGGTCTTGTGTAGAGTAATTTGAATGTGTAGACTTTGACCCGAAATTGGTCTGTCAGACCAGTCTGATGTATTTATATAAATACTTAGGTAAGAGACTCGCTTCACAAAACATATAGTGACATTACATTTAAACAAGCATATTACATCCATCAGCTCAACAAAAATACATGTACTGCTTAACATAGGCCTCTCTTTTACATGGCAAAGAGGACGGATTTTCCACAGCTCGAATTCGTCTTGTTTCTATTCTACAAGCAATATGCCACAAACAGTGTCACTTAATTCTAGCAATTTTAATAACACAGTATATAACATTGTTGACATATATTTAAGTATTACGTGCTAAATTGTAATACTATTGAGATATAATACTAACTATCGGAACATAATTTATACGGTATTTATTTAGAACCCTTACAAACAAATTAAATTAGCGTATTATAAAATTTATCCTACTCACATACCCCACAACTTGTCAAAAACTAAACAAAAATTATGTAAACGTCTATAACCCAACAAGTTGGCTGACAACTAGTGTGCGATCCCCTTAAGAACACGTCTTGGCCCCTTCACGGGAGCGGACCAGTCGGCTTTAATGACTCGTAATTACGCCAGCCGTAATGGAGTCTATAAAGTCGGCTCGCCACAAAGCCCAATGCCTCCATTTTGTGAGTTTTTTTTTTTTCCCCATCCAACCGCGATAATGTCTTGGAGCGTTTTGCGTTCCGTTCGACCGAACAAAGTTTTTCGTATCAAAATGTGTTATAGTTTTACTTTTTGTCTTAAATCTAATTGTTTCGTTTGTTGTTGTTTCGTTGGGATATATATGTACCGTTTCGAGGACTGGGATTCGATATTGAAATTTACAATTTGGAATGAGTACTTAACACATTCTAGAAAGTTCTACCCCGCTAGACAATAATTTTAAAAGAAGGGGAATAGATGGTCATTAGACTTTAGCAGTTAATGATTTCATTGTGTCGTTACATTTCAAAATAAGGTACATCCGATTTCATCCGTACCTATATTTTACGTTATTTTTCAAGATCTTCAAAATGCCGTAGATATATATAAAATACGAAGATCATTAAAAAAACCCCTTTGAACGGCATAATTTGAATACGTTCTCGGTGTATAAAAAGCGGATATCTTGAATAAATTAAATTCTTTATATGAACGATTAAATTAAATTTAGCTCATTTTCAAATGTAGCGACTAAATTGGTCCTGCACTCGCCAACGGTTTCTTCTATCATTGAGTTTGGTGCACAACTTTATAGAGAATGTATTGGGAGGACAGAGTTAAGATACCGAATTCCTGGAACTTCATTTTTAGTGATAAGATGCGATGATGGATCAGTGATTACTGTGTTTGGGTGAAGAGATTTAAAACCTTGCAAAGAATGGGAACTTTCGGAGACGGAAAACGTGTTAAAAGCAAAGCATAGTGGTAGGGTGTTTCTTAAAGCACGTCTGGGCTTCAGCACCTAATTCGTATGCTTCAGCTGCACTTTAGTTCTCCTCTAGGCTTAGCGTGCTACTTAGCCTTATACCACATAGTTATTTAACATCAGTTGAAAGTGTGGTCAAACGGTAAAACTTACAAGGTCTAAAAAAAACACCAAAATTAATATTTATGGTCCGTGAAAGGTGACGTCGGAAGGCTCGGGGCTTAGTTCTGGTTCCATGGTGACGTACGATTTAAGTCCAGTCGAGCAGAAATCTATACTAATATTATAAAGAGGTAAAGTTTGTGAGTTTGTGACCTTGTAGGGGGTAATCTCAGGAACTACTGGTCCGATTCGAAACATTCTTTCAGTGTTATATAGCTCATATACTGAGGAAGGCTATATATCATCAAGCTAAGACCAATAGGAGTGGAGCACCTATGAGTAATGTTTCAGATTCGGGTTTTTTTCCTTTTGAGACCTTCCGCTCCGTGTTAGCGATAGCCCAAAGTTACTATTCCACGCGAAGGAAGTCGAGGGCAGAGGCTAATTGGTTATAATCGGATTATGAATACAATCAATGAGTAAATCGGATAGAATAACGAGCGGCAGGTTTTTTGGCAGACCCGATCTCAGCTCTTTTACAACTCCCACGCTCGTGCTCACTCACAATATTTCGATGACGGTGTCGTCATTTTTAATCGCGATGGATAGTATGTCTCTCAGTGGTCGCCATTGTTTTCGGATTGTACTGTGCTTACTATCAGGCACAGTACAGTCACTTTGCCGAGCTACAATAAAAAAAGATCAAATAAACTACTCTTAGTACAAAATGAATAACAAAATTATCGTTTTCTATGACATTTAAAATTTCATATGATACTTCGTTGTTCTTCTTCTTCTTCTTGTTTTGGCTCCGCAGACGCATTTGCCAGTGTCAATGTTTTGTTTCAATGTACATTATAAAATATGTTCCAGAGAGTTTGTTGATTTCCATTGTCGAGTAATTAATTCAATATTCTAACAAGATGGTGGCTCCCTTGTTAGAACTTTCCATGGAGTTTTTGTGGCATCTCAGAATTCATGGTCCGTGGTATTATATTCTATTCACTTCACTTATGCACAATAAACAAACTATATTACATAAAACACCACCAATTTTACACAATATAGAGTCAAGTAACACAAGATTATGAATAAAAAATAAAATCCACTACATGACAGACTAAGATCCCGCCAAAAAAAACCCACTTCGTTGTTTAAAAGACATTAAGATATTATAACCTTTCGAAAAATATTTCAAGAAAAATAACAATAAATTATTTAGACTATTTAATTTAAATCGCCCGTATCATTCAAACAAGGTTGAAGCCATTGGCTACAAACTAAAACGAAAGACGGGACGGCTTTCAGAGAAATAATAAAACAAAAAACTTATTCGAAACTATAATTATGATTATAATGTTTTATAATGAAACCAATTTTCTAAGAAGTTGCGTGAAATGGAACGCATCACCACGCCTCCTAGTGATGTTTTGCGGTGGCCGAAGATGAATCCGATGGTTTTTTGTGTGGATGCCATAAAATAATTATTATAACCGCTTAATGATACCGAAACTACGCGACATTTTTAATACAATCTAAACAACTTACATACGTTGTAATTTTTCATATTTTACGCGATAATTGCTTCATGCGACTATTCCTTGTCAAAATGTTTTCAAGAGATCACTCGACCGTGAATCTTTATTACCATTGTTAATGGTAATGAGCTCGCAGCGCCACACCCGTTTTGTTAATGTTTGTACTATTTTACTTTATATATATACTAGCCTCTGCCCGCGACTTTGTTCGCTTCGAATAGTTACTTTGGGCTAACACGCAGCGGAAGCTCTCAAGAGGAAAAAATACCCGATTTTAAAACATTCTTCATTGGTGCTTCGTTTTTATTGGTCTTAGCGTGATCATATATAGCCTATAACCTTCCTCGATAAATGAGCTATATAACACTGAAAGAATTTTTCAAAGCGGACCAGTAGTTCCTGAGATTACCCCCTACAAGGTCACAAACTTTACCTCTTTATAATATTAGTATAGACTAACTGATATCCGCAACGTCGTTTTATCTTAATTTGTCATAGAGTAACAAACCCGCTCGTTATAAGTCTAAGCGGTTTCATAATTCAATGTAATTTGTTTTATGTAGAGAGGAAAAACTATATAAACACTACATCGCTTGCTCCACTTCTCCATGATAAGAAAACGCACATCGCTGCACGTGTCTGTTGTTGCGATGTCATTAAAAACTACTAAATATATTTGGATTTTTTTTAGTTTTACTTATTACACACTTAGTCCTTATCCTACAAAAACATTATAATAGCTTTATCACTACATATTATAAAACAAAGTCCTCTGCCACGTCTTTCTGTTTGTCTGTCTGTCTGTTCGCGATAAACTCAAAAACTATTGAAGGGATTTTCGTGCGGTTCACGAGGAAGGTTTAAGTATTGTTTTGTCAGGGTTGTTTAATATGATAACGTCTTATAAATCGATAAACGCCGGCGACACGCACGAAAAAGCATGACTCATTGTCACGTTCCGCCTGAGATTGACGCAACTATCTATATATAGAATAATTCAATTCATAAAAGTAACAATTTTTCATTAATCTTTTCTTATGAAGTTATTAAGTAAAATTATCGTTCGTAAACAGACTTTACAGACAACCATTTTTTTATATTATCAGAACGTGACAACGTCCGTCGGGCCCGCTAGTGTATACTAACGTCAATTCTTATATCAATATATGTAGATATAACATATTATAAAATCATAGTGAACATGTTCTTCCAGCAAATAATGTATGTATTGGCAAAGAAATGAACGACAATCATATTTACCATTTTTTCAGTTTGGTTGGAGATTTAAAAAAAAATGGGTTTGGTAAATGCGGTTGAACATAATTAATATCATCACTGTTCTTAATATGAGAAGGTCGAAATTCAATTGAATTAAAAATAAACCTTATAAATATGGATAAATGTGCGTGTTTATTTTTAAAATATGCCCATGTTATTGTTTTGTTAAATACTTGGCTGCAACACTATATTAGAGTATCTCCACATGCAACATTTTAGCGCTGTTGTTGTTAATCGTATTAATTCAACGTTATTAATATTATGCAAAACATTAGTATGAATAGAATTAAACAAATACGAATCCATGACTAAATTATTAAGGCCGTTAAATATTCAAATATACAATATTTATATATAAAATAAATCTTGTTATGTTTTAAAAAACTTTATAAAAAATACCATAATCATAATTTTGAAGTTCACGCGAGCGGAAACACGAGCATAACTAGTTTACAAAACAAAATATTACCAAAACGCGCACTTCCTTTTTAGCTGTTGGTTGGACACGCTTTATAATTATTATACTATACTAGCTCCGCCCGCGACTTCATATAAAACCTTATATAAAAAAAGTAATTAATAATGTACTGTGCTTACCATCAGGCACACGGCAGTCATTATGCCGTGCTACTATAAAAAAAAATATATTTAAAAACTAAAGTATTAGTAAGTTATTAATTTATTAGTAAGAAAGACTTAAGTTATTCTGGAGGATATGCTTTAGCAGTGATGCGTGTTCATACAAACAGTCAGACAGACAGACATTTCTAAAAATGACTGAAATGTATTTTATTACCTATTCCTAGACACCGGCAACAATTTTTTTCACGAAAATCTAAAAAGTACAGAGACGTTACATTTAAATCCTAATTATATGTAATGTGATAGAAAATATAGATAAATCTTGAAATACTCAAAAATATATCTACAACAAAATCGAACGCGGCGGCCATCTGTAATTTAATGCCAAAAGAATTTCCTTGCGAGTATGGAGGGTAGAGGTCAGGCGGACTATCTCAGATGGTAGACATGTTGAAATAGGGTCCAGCTCTAAGCACTAAAAATAGTTCCAAGACCCTCCTAAATGGCGCTAGTATAGGCAAAGGTTATGGATACTCCAAAAGAATCTTGTAAATATAACCTAAAATAACTGCTATAAGAAAACGTAGAGTATGATAGAATTTTTGAGAACTTAAAATAACGCTTTTTTTTTTCTCGAACTGACTACGCTATTGACCCTGCAGGGTCTTCACAGCTTCACCGGACTCTAAAATAACACGTTTAGTGATTTTTGAGTGTTTATTTACAAAACATGTTCAAATAGGCAAAGATTATAGGTATTCAGAAATAATATTGTAAATATAACCTAAAATAATTGCTTTAAGAAAAGGTGGAGTGTGATAGAATTTTTGTGAACTTTAAATAATACGTTTAGTGATTTTTGAGTGTTTATTTTTATAAAACTTGTCGAAATAATTTAACAATATTGAACCCTGTTGCTACTGTAGCGCTATCATAATCTAACGCATTTTGATTGAGAACGCATTAATCGGACACTATTTGATACACAGAGATGATTCTTCTTGCCCCTACATTTCACTCTTACGAGGCAGCGAAAGGGTGATTTAGATAGCATATAAAAGAAAATTACTGTCATTTGTATAAAATAAGCCATCCAGTGGGTTCTATCGTAATAAATGCCTTGCAACACCAACTCTAATCAACTCATCTAAATTATGTAGATTGATAAAATAGATTGACAGTAAACAGTCCGCAAATGACCGTACAGTGGCTACACCGAGTCCTTGTGTGACGTTAATTACATCGTAACGTGGATAATTTTATAAAGAGTAAACTTTGTACAGTCGCTTAACTTCACCTGCTTTAGGATTCGTGTAAACATCGTTAGGTGCTTTTAAACGCACCGTATAAAGTTTTTTTTTGCCCACCATTCCTCCTGATTATTTTTGCCAGTGTCGAGGTAATAATGTTACAGTGTCGTGTTATTATTTTTATGTTCCAACGAGATGGTGGCTCCGTGTTGGAATTTTCTGCGGAATATTTGTGGCATCTCAGAATTAATGCACCGTGGTATAATTTTCCATTTACTTCATTTATGCACAATAACCGAACAATATTACTTAAAACACCACAAATATTACAAAGTATAGAGTGAAATAACACAAGATTATGAATAAAATATAAAATTCACTACATGATAGACTAAAGATTTGTTGTTGAAAAGAAAAGAAAGGTTGTTGCTGAAATTGGTATTTAAAAAAGTTTGTACACACAACAGACATATTTGATATGATTAAATGATGTTTTATAGTCTTACAAACGGACCCGGTAGGCAGACTTTGTCCTGATATATTGCATTGAGAGATATTACAGATACTATGTCGAGGCTCTACGTGGTGGTAGAGCCACGCTGAAACTATTACTAGTTTCAGCATGAATGGATCGGCTCACCCGAAAAATGGCGCCTAAAAGCAGTTTTATGATAATAATTTCTTTCTGACACATTTTAAAGAATTTTTTTATATAAAATAAAACTACAAAAGAAAACTTTCCTAAAACCAATAGTTTCGGTGTACGAGCGCCGTAAAGTCAATTACACTTTTTTTTTTCGAACTGACTACGCTATTGACCAAGCAAGGTCTTAGCAGCTACACCGGACTACATCGTTCAATTACACGTTTCGGCAGAAATACCCATTTTCACACCACCATGAGGTAGAGAAAATGGTGCCTTTTTTTTAAATCGTGGTATCCCCAGTAGGCCTAATTCACATCTGACCCACTCTAGTTTTATTTTGTGTAGTTATGTTTTTTCTGTAAAATGTGCCGGAAAGGAGTTATTATCAAATAAAGAAAATTTTCAAAAAAAAGTATTAACCGACTTCAATATCAATCAAAAACCCATAAGGCACTAAAAAGCGGAAAATAAATAGTTTATCAAATTAACCAAATTAAATAAAACATATGAATATGTGTGCTACCTAGAGATGTATTGGAAGTCGGTGCCTTTTTTTGAAGTCGGTTAAAAACTGTTTTTAGGCGCCATTTTTCCAATATGGCGACGCGAGCGGCAAAGATACGAAGGTGACAAAGTTGAAATTCAGAAAGAGCACGTCAAAATCTATAAGATTGCCAATTTACAAAACTCCCGGAAAACTTTCTAAGTAAAAATACCAAATGACTCTATTACATCCCGAACCACGTCTAAAGTTCTAATGATCTAATTATACACTATGATTACATATGAATAAATATAATACACAAGGAATATAAATTAGCATTTATATTTAAAACACAATGTTGAAGTGAAAACTTTTTTAGGCGCGTTAAGCAGTACTTTTGGGAATCGATAAAGTTATTTCACGACATGATATGCTAGTAAAGAGTGACCGAACGTATTGCGCTGGCGGGGTTGGGTTGGACTATCGACGGGTAGTATAGAGGCCTGTGTACGTGTAATATCGAGTTTTCTATCGAGATTGTACATCTATCATATGTTTGATTAAGTAATAAAGATGAAACAATTTATATAATTGTTGTTCGGAGTGCCAATAGAGGTGAAAACCAAACTAATATTAATTAGTTAAATTTCAATATACATTTATGACATACATAAATAATTTTCACTTCTGTCGGCAGCCCTGCCTTGACTTTTGACTTTGACTTTTGGCTTTGACTTTTTATTTGTATATTATTTCCTATAAATAATGATAAAGAGTATGCAAAGTTTCAGTATATTTTTTTTCAAATAGAACAAATAATTTGTTCTAGTTCAGTTTTAAGGAATTCAAGAATGTATTACTAGAAAACATACATTAAAGATTACCGAAACCTAACATTGTTGGTTGTTCTTACAGCTTTCTGCAATTGACCGAGCGAGCATTTAGGCCTGTTTCGTAGTGCAGGCGGGTGAGTGTTCTTGCGCGGGTGCGTCTATTTGAAATGTTTATAGACGCCATGTATCTGCACTCTGAAACAGGCTTTAGAGTATCCGGGTTTCGGCGATGTCGTCCGGTGAAGCTGTAAAGGCCCTACCAGGTCAATAGAGTAGTCATTCGAAAAAAAAAACAAAAAAAAAGGGGTTTTTCGGCGAGTGCTTAGAGCACTCAGCTGTATGACAGCTCAAAATTGTAGTAGCGGCAGAACATGTTGCATCGTTGCGTTTCGTTCGGTCCCACTCCTCCATCTCTCAAACACAGGCTGGCAACGCACTTGCGACTCTTCTGGTGTTGCAAGTGTCTATGGACAGGGGTGATCACTTAAAATCAGGTGACCCACCTGTTCGTTTGCCACCTATGATATATAACAAAAACCTCAACGTGATTTAAACTGAGCTTACTAAGATACCTAAGCCACTGGCTGTGCCCGACTTTGTTCGCGTGGAAACTTTTGTAAGAAAAACAGTAATTAATAATATCATTTGAATGTATTAAGTCCATTTACTTATCTACATTTCTCTCGTACTTAAGTCGCGTCGTCATTAAAATGACAATAACTTTTGATAGAGTGGACAGCTTTTAATAAAATAAACACTAAATGTTACTCAAGAATATGCTTTATGTATCTCTTAGTGAGGGTTTATCATGACCACAGTACTTTAGCAGTGTTGCGTGCCAAGCTAAGTTCAAGCTAACAGAATGGCGTGCGCGCGTTACTGTGTGTAAAACTACACAACCATTTGGAATCAGTAGTCCGGTGAAGCTGTGAAGACCCTGCCAGGTCAATAGCGTAGACAGTTCGAGAAAAAAAAACCCATTTGGAACCACTTTTCAACCACTCATATCTCAAAAACTATTTCACATAAACATGTTAAATTCGGCTCGTATTGAGACTTTCGAGATATATATGTGCTCTAAATTTTATAAACACACATCCAATAGTTATTTAAATATTAACGTCCAAAAATCGTCATTTTTGTCACTGACTGATATAGACCAATATTCTAATCCAGTTCCAGATAACCTAGAAAGTTTAGACCTTGGGCTTCATATATTATCCTAAGTTATAAGCAGAAATGATATGTTAAGTTGTTATAACATATTATATGCTGTTATAAATAAATTTCAGGACTGACCATTGAACGTGGCACACTTTTAGATCTCAGTTCTTTTGTCTTGTTATTTTTTTATGAAAATGATTGGACTGCTGCATGATGGTAAACACAGTACAATCCAAAAACAATGGCGACCACCGAGTGACACAGTATCCATCACCGGTCGCCGCTGTCATGCCGGCCTGCAAAAGGCTGAATATGCACAGGCTGATCTCGAAACACGACCCGCAGAAGCGAATCACTATGACGGCTTTTTACGCCATATACATCGTGGTTGCGACCCAGTCAGGCTGTAGAACCCTACCACCCCGCTTTCGCCATTGCCTCGTTCGTTATTCAGCAGGGTGCATCACGTGCAGGTGAGGTTCGCTTGAGTGTCTCAAGTCGTAGATGTTATTCGACACCCCTTACACCCCAAATCAGTCAACAACCAATACATATATCCTAATATAGTTCTTGGCTCTCATTTCACATTTAAGTTTTTGATGGGATTTATGTTTAGGAAATATGTTAGGTTTTATATTACTGATATGCCGGACTGTAAGTTTAAGTGCCATGTCAAGCTGGTTTTGGTACCAACAAGCTATAATAGAGTGGATTAATATGTGAACGATGGTGATATCTGGAATTGACTCCTCTGTGCCTTCTTAGGACCTAAATTGAATAAAATATTTTAGATTTTGAAATGGTAATTTTATATGGTAAAACCTTTAGTTCTCCAGAGATATATACAAGTTTTTTTTAAATTTTGTTTACTTAAATTTCGTTTCTTTGCTTTTATTGAGGCGAATAGGTATGTCAGCCTCATTTTTACATACGTGAAAACCGTTCGTAAATCTATTATATGTATCTTAATGACTATAAATACCACTGGCCTACAATAGATAGATATATTTAAAGAAATTTATTTCATGACCTTAAAGAGAAAAAATTAAGCTTACATCCGGTACAATACAATGTAGATACAAAATCATGTCTTTTGTGTCGGATCCCTCGATTAGTTCCCAGAGCGTAGCAAAAACGACTTTCATAGCTTTAAATTATTTAAGCCGATATCGAATCGATATTAGACTACCCGAGAGATGTTTTTTGTCGATAACAAAAAATGTGCCTACATCACTGTCTTGACCACGACTTAAACCGGATTGCTTGCTACTGGATGGGAGTTCAGAAAAATTAATTAACCCTAGCTACGTACATCGGTCTCATGCTACGAAATATTCGATAAAATCAACTTTAAAAATGCCATAATAAAACGATATGTTAGTACAGAATGAAAATATATTACATAATTGTATATATGTTTTTTTATACTATATTACTGTTCGGACATAAATTGGTTGGGGATAGGCAAAATCCTTTTTTGACACATTGTTTGTCAACGGACAATCGGGGGTGATCGGTCACTTGCTCGGCGCCACTTGCTCGGAACCCGCGTTTACATTCGGACTCGCTGACCACACTAGCGATACGGCGGTTTGCAATTTTATTTTGTATTTTGTGTGTGTTTACATTTTGGAAAACTGGTGCTCTCACCATCGGTATTTTTTTTTCGAAATGACTACGCTATTGACCATCAAGGTCTTAACAGCTTCACCGGACTACTAAGGCGAGCGTTTAAGGCACTCAGTCGATTTTATTTTGACAACTAGCTCAAGGGTGCGCGGCACACCTCGGCTTGGGCTGTTGCCTGATACATAGAATTCGCGACCTAACTGAGCTAACCTAAGCTAGCTATTCATACATATTTAAGTTGTTGAAACATATATCTGTACCAAGTATACATACCTCAACAACTCTTATATATATTTCGTATCGGATAATTTTCTAAACCATTTCAGTTTGATAAGGGAAAAATATAAAACCCCTCCACTTGCATGTGTAAGCGTGTATGCGTGCACGTGTGTGAAGGTGATATGTGTAATGTTGTCGCAGTGATGTAAGATTTTGTGTCACTGTATCGCGCGAGCAGCGTACTCAAGGGTTCCACGCCGAGGGAACGAACCTAGGCTTAAGCAAGCTGCTGAGGGAAGCACCATCGGTAACGGCGGCAGAGAAGACATATTATATCAGCTAAGTGAGCTTTTATCCCGATTATAAGAAAATCGATTCGGCATACATTTTTCAAGGCCTATCTACCTCCAGCTAATTTATGTACGGTCCACTGCCTAGGCTAGGTACCCTGTCCAGTTTGGGTGTAGTGATTGCCACCCCAATTAGTCTATGTATATACCTATATTAATTTCGTCCAGTTTTCTAATTCCGGTCATTAAAAAAAACAAAACTTTTTTCTATATTTTATTGACAACATTATAAAGTTCGTTAATAGCTATTTAAAAAAAAGGAATGAATAAAATCGGCTAAGAAGTAGAGGAGGGATCTTCTTCACCATTTCCCCGTTGCCTATTTATACATAAATAAAGTGAATTACTTACTAAAGTATATAACGGTCAGTAAAATGCACAGTTAATTAATCGATCTATTTGAGTATAACAGATCTCAGTATTAAATAATAAAATTATTTTATGTTTCGCTATTAGTATTAACAATGTTGCACCGACAAAAGTAAGGCAAACTAGAGGAAGGGGTCATGACGTGGACATAGGATAGTTTGTAGTAAAATTTAAATAGTACAAATACTAATAATAAAGATTTTTTCGAACTGACTATGCTATTGACCTAGCAAGGTCTTAACAGCTTCACCGGACTACACTAATAATATAAGAACAACGAATATCAACTATCGCAATAACGAAGGGTTGATTAAGTGTAATCATTGAACTCTTTTGAAAAGGAATATTCGGTAATTAAAAGTTATAATTAATGAAAAGGTATATACAATATATAATTCGTACATTATACAAACAAAGCTTGCCTATACGAAACAAACATGAGTAATATATTATGCACACTTTGTATTATGTTTTAAATATGAAATGTGCGATATAAATTCAAACTCTTTAGTTAAAAGTCGTTTATCATCCTTAGCTAACTCTAAACAAGGTAATATGGTATGAAAATCCAACTTTACACCATTCCGTGTGTTAATTAAGAAATTGTTCCAGTATAAACATCCATTAGTCTTCATTTTAATCAAGATACTTACGCGTTGTATAATTAAGCTTCCTAACAAAACTTCATTAATTATATGAATATACTAGCTGTGACCCGCGGCTCCGCACGCGCTTTTTAAAAAATGTATTATAGAATGAAAAATTGTGAGTGGGTGTGTACATTACAAAAAAGCTTTTTCAAAAACATTTGTAACTACGACACGCACGCCAACTGTAACATGTAACGTGTACATTAGATATATGAATACAAATAGTATATCGAATGGAATGGGATTTATCATCAACAACATACCTGGAACTTCAACCTACTATATACCAAACTCAGTGCTCACTAACATTATATAAGAAAGTAATGCAAATTATAAGCTATACATTATCGATCAATATATCGTAAATCTTTCATTATATAGATATGATATGCCCGTATTGTCAATATACTTAAGTTATTCTTATGTGTTGCTATAATCACTAAGTTATGTAGAAACAAACGCGGTAAATAAAACAATATAACCACAAAATTGTAACATATTTTTGATCAATTTTACATGGACGAATGCACAGGTAGTAGTTTATCACTACATAGTGTACCAATTCAAATAAAAAGAAACCATTAAAATCGGTTCACAATTGATGAAAATATCGGTTAACATACATAAAAAAAATACATACAACCGAACATAGTAAACTCCTCCTTTTTCGAAGTCGGTTAATAAAAAAAGTCCTTTGTCAGCTTATCTGTTCGCGATAAAGTCAAAAACGACCATTTTCATGCCATTTTCACCAGTAGATAGAATGATGATTCATGGGGAAGGTTTAGGTATAATTTGTCAAGGTTTTCATTATATTATCGGGACGGGACAACGTCTTCCGAGCCCGCTTGTTATCTGCCTTAAAAGCCCCGTGAAAGGCGGTCCAACCAATTAGGAGATAGTAGGATATTGCGGACGAAGTCTTGAGTAACAAAATAAAATAGTCTAAGTTACTTCTTATAAGGTGAGTTATCTGCCAGTGAAAGTCCCGTGATAATCAGTTCAAGCATTACGGATATTCCACTGCAGCCGAAGGCGAATAAAAAACCTAAATTACTTTTTATGAGGTCTGTTATCTACCAGTGAATACCCCGTGAAATTCGGCCCAAAGTAATGCGGACGAAGCCGCGGACAAATAAAATAGAATATGTCAACCGCTATAATTTCGGTTATCTGGCAGTAAAAAGTAAAATTCCCGTTAAAATAGGTCCAGTCGTTTTGGAGATTACCCAGAACAAACAAACAAACAGACAAAATATAATAATATAAAAATATAGACAAAGTATAAAAAAAGTTTTTTTTGGTCATTTGTAGCCATATCCATTCATCAAAAAGTTGTTATTTTAATTGTACATACACAAACTTTATTTTTATAATACGTAATAGAGAACAAATAAAAAATTGGAAATAAAAGTAGTATAAACTTTTTGAATAGGAAAACAAAATAAACTTTGAAAATGTTAGCGTTGATACTTACCACATAACTTCAGAATTGGCAGTATGGATTAATTCCTTCGCCTATGAACTATTTGAATAGGAAAAAAAAATTTTGAAAATGTTAGCTTTGATACTTACCACATAACTTCAGAATTGGCAGTATGGATTAATTCCTTCGCCTGTCCTATTGGACGAATATTATTACTACTACTTACCACGTTACCATGGCAACGTATATAATAATAACGTAATCGCTCAAAAGCAAAAAAAGTGCCCGATTTTGAAACATTCTTCATTGGTGCTCTGCTTCTATTGGTCTTAGCGTGATGATATATAGCATATAGCCTTCCTCGATAAATGAGCTATTTAAAACCGAAGGATTTTCTCAAATCGCAATGGTAGTTCCTGAGATCCTAGTGTTCAACCAAACAAACAAACAAACTCTTCAGCTTTATATATTAATATAGATTATTTCCAGATGTGTATTGAGTCCACTCGATTACTCTTATATAAATGTTGTATTGAAAGCCTAATTTTTAGTTTTTTAAAGATCTTAACTCTTATGTGGTCAATCTAACAAAAACCTCAAGGTTTGTATGTACTACTAGCGGGCCCGGCAGACGTTGTCCCACCCTGATTATAGAAAAATCCTTGACTAATTATATACCAAAACGTTCCTCATGAATCACTTTATCCACTGGTGAACCGCTTGAAAATCCGTTCGGTAGTTTTTGAGTTTATCACGAACAGACAGACAGACAGACGCGGTAGGGGACTTTGTTTTATACTATGTAATGATATACATTTTACTTTATTACTTTAACTGTATAACTAACTGTGTTCTCTTTTGAATTCTTAAATGAATTATCGTATAAATCATTTAAGTTTCATAATTTGTATATTGAAATTGTTAACATTAGTCTAGTTCTCACATATATTAGCACTGCGAGCAATAATTATATACATTTTTATAGATTCATCAAACATATGATGGGCTGTATATGCTCAATACAAAACATCATCACTTAATGGTGGTAGAGCCACGCTGAAACTATAACTGGTTACAGCATGAATCGGTCGGCTCGTCCGGGGTAGTACCACCCTCTCATAGAAAACCGACGTGAAGTAACAGTGCTTGTTGCATTTCGTTCGGTCAGTGAGAGCGCCGGAGGCCCACCTCCCCTCCCTCTCCTCTCCTCTCACCTCTCCCTCCCCTAACCCTTCCCCCTAAAGGGTGGCAACGCACTTGCGACTCATCTGGTGTTGTTAGTGTCCATGGACGGTGGTGATCAGTTAACATCAGGTGACCCACATGTCCGGTTGCAACTTATAACATAAAAAAAAAAACAATATTAGACGTAGGTACACAGGCCGCTATACTAACGAAAACCACGTAAGCCCAATACGTTCGGTCATGCTTTACTATCATGTCATGAAACTAAATCATAACTTTATCTCCTGCCAAATATAACGCTCAACTCTCCTATAGAAGATTTCAATTCAAAAGTGCGTAAGTGAGTGAGACAGAACACAGTTATGGGCCATTCTCATAAGTATAAACATACTAACTTAAGATTTAATTACCATTATATTTATTTAATGGTCGTATTGTAAAGATAAGTTTTTGTGTCATTTACTTCGCTGGTACAGACGTACGAAGCCAGGACGAGTAGCTGGTAACAAAATAAAATAATCAATATTTCGACTTGGCTAAGTTTTCGGAATCACGAACAACTATCCAGTATTTAGATAATCCACGGTGGCGAGCCGAAAAATAAAAAATGAACATTCATTAGTCGCCATTGAAAGCTCACTCGGACCAGTTTGATACCCGGCATTAAAGCGTGTTTTGTTTTTAAAAAACACTATATTTCTAATTATTCCTATCAGTTTTTTTTGTGAGACCTATTCGTTTCGACGCTTTGTGTTAGAATAATAGTTGACGTAATTTAATTAAGCCCAACCTGCATTATTGATAGATGTTATAGCCTCCCAAAGTATACAATCTTAAACAGTTTTGTTATATTCTGAACTAAAGAACTTGCCTTCTCATGAATGATCTATTGTTTGTCGAACACGAAGAGTTAAATCTTATTTCAAATCGATGTCATTTCTAAGTTATAAGAAGTTTTTTTAAGAAGTTCAGTTATAACGAGCGAAGTTATAAAGTACACACTTTATAATACCACGCTATAGCCCTCCTGAGGTAGGCAGGACTGGACACCACTTTAATCTAACAGACCTATTTAAAAAAAAGAATGTTACTAACATATCGGTTCAAGTGTATTCTTTGTTATTGTAGTTTATTAAACACAAGGAGGCCAGCTGGACATTGTTCCGCCCAAAAAATTAAATTCCTTGCCAAATTATAAATCTAAACCTCCCTCATAAGTCACTTTAGTAGTTTTTGAGTTTATAGCAAACAAACAGACGAGTGATTTTTTTTTAATTGTACCCGGTACAATCCAAAAACAACAACGACCTACCGAGAGACAACAAAACCTTCATTGGTTGCCGCTGTCAAATTCGCGACTCGTATCGTGACTTTGAGTATAAGCAACGTATAATGTTCTCCCTTTCACACCTCTTGGTTGTTGTGTAATGCTTACTTATTCACACATGGCAATACCAACCACCGACAGTCAAAATAAAAAATACTTAATTCTTTCGAGGCCCTAAAAAATAACCCAGTCATCGAGAAGAATCGGTAAGAAGTTCTGGTTTATCGTTTCATGATACTTTTACAAACAGATAGTCCAAGCTACAACTTATCTAACGTATTCTTAGGTTATTGTGAAAAAAATTGTTGCAGGTGTCTGGGAATAAGTAATAAAATACATTTCGATCAGTTTTAGAAACGTCTGACTGTCTATTTGTTTGCTTGAATACGCATCACTGATAAAGTACTGCGTTCATGATAAAACCCCAAGAAAATCATAAAGCATGTCTTCGATCTTTGTTTCGTTAAAATCGGTTGACTCTATCAAAAGTTATTGTAATTTTAATGACGACGGGACTTATGTACGAGAGAAAAGTTGATTAATTAATGGACTTAATACATTCAGATTTTTTTATTAATAACTGTTTTTTTACATTAGGTTTCACGCGGGCGGAGTCGCGATCTTAGCTAGCACATATATGAAGGGATTCTTTTCTCCTATTATAGAAGCACTCACGACAGACACTGTGGAATTCTCATACAATCAATTCAAGACAATTGTATTCTCTTGGAAGGTATTTTTTTTAATTTTATTAACTCCTTTACAACGGACGCAGCGCGCGGCATCTAAGAGCGCAATTTGCTCGGCGCGGCGATGTGTGTCGAATCGATTTCGTCTCGTCTTCGCGGTACGTCGGTTCGAATCACCGACCGCTGCGGCAACCATTACCAACATAATGAAGATACGATATAATTTTGGCTTTTCGATACGGAGGGACGCGGTGCGCGCCGTTCGTTCTGTGGTTCGTTCTGCAGCAATGAAGTTTTGTCATAAAAAATGAATATGATTCTTGTAAAAAAAAATATCAATTCTATGTTTTTTATATAAACTAAAACTGGTGTACAGTGTACTATGAAGTTTGTCATTATGTAATCTTGAATAGGAAAGAATGAGGTTTTTTGTATACAGAATCTTTACATATTGGGTATAATTCTTCTGCCCGTGTGTGTGATTGAACTCCTCCTAAACGGCTGGACAGATTTTGATGTTTTTTGTGTGTGTCCAGGTTTTTTTATATCATACGAGGCAAAGGTACAGGTGGGTCACCTGATGTTAAGTGATAACCACTGTCCATGGACGCCAGTAACCCTAGGGGAGTTGCAAGTGCGTTGCCAGCCTGTGTTGGGTGGGCGTTTGGGGGAGGGGAGGTGGGCTTCCGGCGCTCTCACTGACCGAACGAAACGCAACAGTGCAAGCACTGTTACTTCACATGTGTGTATCTGTGGATCGGGTGGTAATACCCCGGGCGAGCCGACCCATTCATGATGACGCCAGTAATAGCTTCAGTTTGGCTCTACCACCTAAGGTGAATTCAAGAATGCTTTAGATTCACAATTGTGTCCGGTAGGTAGCGATGCGGTGGACTTTTAGAATTATTTTTTTCCATTATCAAAGCAGGACAACGTCTGCCGAACTCGTTAGTAATTACTTATATAAAATTAAAATATTATAATAGCCTACATTCTACTTCATCGTAGCTTAGTCGTAATTCTCTTGTTGTAAAGTGTCCGATTCGATGTGACGGTTGAATTTTCTTGTATTGAAAATTATTTAATCTCTTCTCTGTTGAGTATGGGATTGTTTCTCAAATACTAATACATATTATATGAGATGTGTGATATTATATGATGTTTATAGGAAGCAATATCTGCAATTACTGATGTGGTGTATAAATATATTAATTTTTTGTATCCTTCCTGTACCCTTCCCTAAGCATTGTCTATGCACCAACGTCAATATACGTCATTCGCTACAGTCCGTGTTTTATTGCATACATTACATACAACTCATCAATTAAAAAAAAAAACATTCACCCAACCAATTTTATGTTTTGTTCGAATGAATACGAAACCGCCCAAAAACTTATCCATGTATCGATATAAAATTTAATAACAATAAAATACGATCTAGCGCCATCTAATGGCGAGTTATAGTACATGAAATAACATAATAACCGTCTCCATTAAACATTTAGACAAGCCAATTTTATGATGATTGTTATTGATCTCTGTTATATTAGATTTCATATATTTATAGAGTACTAGTGGGCGCCCAGTGGTCGACATTCGACCATAGTTCATTGATTTTTTTAAGTTTGAATTTTATTAGGGTTAATATCATTGTTGAATGTAGAATGAAAAAGGGTAATTGGAACGTAAGAGTAAAATAATACATACAGTCGAGCATAGCAACCTCCTTCACAACCTTTTTTGAAGTTCTTTATTGACAGATGTCAAAATGTCTTTTTTATTTACATGTGTGTATATGTTGTGTAAAATTGAAGCAGTAGTGTGAGTAATGCATATTTTAATTAATTGAATGTACTTCTAATGCATTTTATATAAAATAAATAGCTTTCTGCACTTCTCCTCCATATAAACTTTAACTATGCCAAAATTCACGTTCATCCGTTCGCCCAATTCCGTTAAAAAAGGATACAAAGTTTAGGCTTCACGTATTAATATACATATATATATATAGCTTTACCCGTGAGTTCGTCCATGTGGAACCAGATGTAGAAATCAGTGACTAACTAATAAAGTCACCTGAATGTATTAATTCTTATTACTATTCATTTTTATCTCGTACTTAAGTCGTGTCGTAAGTAAAATTACAATAACTTTTAATAGATCAAGCCGATTTTAATAAAACAGAGGTTCAATGTTACTCGAAGAAATGCTTTATGATTTTCTTGACAAGGTTTTATCATGAACACAGTACGTTAACAATGATACGTGTTCAAACAAATAAACAGAAATGACTGCAACAACGTTTTTTTATAAATATTGTTACACTAATCACGTATAATGTCGATGCAGTCAGAATTGCCAATAAACACTAAGTAGATACTGTCACTATTCATTTGGCCAGAGCTTCGCCTTACAGTAACTTCCAGATAGGAGTGCGTCCAGATCAGCGACATTTTGCCCTTTATATGCTGAACTCCCACCAATGTAGTCTCACACCGGGGTGAATAATGAATAGCCGACCAATAGCGTTCGAGGTCATTAGTAACACCCCCGATAAAGTCAATAGCGCGGTATCGCAGGTCAATAGTGGTTCCCCGGGTGGCGTTGTAGTCTCGCCTCTCGGGTATGTCATAGCGGTACCGGACGTAGTCTATTAACAATATCTAAAAATTACAGACATGTTAGACTTACATTCGTATTATATGTATAGGCACGACTTTTTGTGGGAGCACGCGGGGTAGCAATTTCGAAAATATCGATAATTTGCTATAAAAACTGAAAAAAATGAAAGAGTTCGAAAAAAAAGAAATAACATCAAACTTGGTACCTTTAGATAAATATTTGGATTTTTTTAACGTGTCAAAGTTATCCAAATATAAAGTGTAATCTATTTTTCCTGAACAGTTACCGCGACAAACAGTTATTTCGTTAGTTTTCGTTCTAATCATTCTTCAATTTTACCTTACTATTATATGCCACAAGTATCCAAAATAACATGGTGTTCATTTTTGCACTTTTTGAGATACAAAAACTTATGGACTAAAACTTTACTTTCGAAAATTAGCGTGCCCCCAAAAAAGAAGTGACATAAAAAGGCTTGTGTATAGGTACATATAAATAAAACATATTCGGCTGTGATTATAATTTACTGCTTACCCTGGAAGTGGTTTAGCGTGATAGCATAACATTATTTCTTAAATTCATTGCAACATAAATCTATATGAGGTGCATCGAATCATCCAATCGCTTCGAATAAAATGTTCAAACGAAGCGATTTTTTTTAAATGTAAGTGGCACAAACATAACTTTAGAATGTAATGAATAGATATTTTAATTCGATTACCACAGCCATGGGAATGATGCCATCATACGCAATTAAATTTTGTGTCAATTATACTCTGTTGTTGCCTCAGAGTAATAATTAAGCTTCATCTACTATATCTATATATGCATACGAGTATATATAATTTGACGCGAAATTTTTCGTTAATGTTTCTAGGTACCTTATTTTTTGTAATCGATTAACCATTTCTTTAATGTTTAATGAAGCGGACTGGAGCCTGAAAAAATATAAACCTCTGTATTATATTATTTGTCTGCAACTTTATTCTTGTTAAAAAAAAAATTTAGCACGGCATAATGACTGCACTGTGCTTGATAGTAAGCACAGTACAATCCAAAAACAATGGCGACCACCGAGTGACACACTATCCATCGCCGGTTGCTGCTGTCATGCCGGCCTGCGAAAAGCTGGATATGCACAGGCTGATCCCGAAACGCGACCCGCAGAAGCGAATCACTATGACGGGCTTTTTCGCCATATACATGGTGGTTGCGACCCAGTCAGGCTGTAAAACCCTACCATCCCGCTTTCGCCATTACCTCGTTCGTTATTCAGCAGGGTGCACCACGCCGTAGTTGTGACCTGGGGCGACAGACACATGCATGTCTGTCGCTCCGGGCAGTTAAACTGCACAGGTCCATGTGGTAGAGGTGCATTATGCTGATGTTCCCACAGTTCGTTAGGGGGAATAACACCCATTTCCCCTTGAGGGGTCCACCATCTTGACCCCTCAGGCCGCAGTTTGGGTCCCTTAGGAGGGGACAACACCTGTTGGAGGAGCAGATGTAGTGTCGATTAGACAGTCCCTGCTCCTCCGGCCAAAAGGTGTAAGAAGGTACCATGGGGTTTTAGTCCGTGCGACTCGGGCATATCCATCCTCTGCTGCCCGGTGAGATGGATATCCGTTAGGGATTCCCCCATGTAGAAAAAAAAAAAAAAAGGGTGCACCACGCGCAGGTGAAGTTGGCTTGAGTGTCTCAAGTCTTAGATGTTATTCGACACCCCTTACACCTCAAATTACGGCAGTACCGGGTGTAACTGTAGTTAAGTGTCATCTAATCTAATTTAGAAAGAAGATATTTACAAACACACACCCAAGTTATTATATACATAAAAATGGCCAGAGACCAGAGGCCAGAGACAATAAACGGCATAATCTATAGTTGTTATCGTATATTTTAGCAATTTTAGTATTTTCCTCCCTATCTGCATGACCGACTTTAATGATTGAAAAAAATATATTTATTGGAGGTAAATATTAACAAATAGACATCCAAATCATATAATTATATAAGATGATCAGATACAGTATGACATACGGTATGATCTGTAATTGTCATTGGATATTTTAGCTATTAATAATGACCCAATAAATATTTCAAAAATCATCAAAATCGGTCATGTAATTTAGGAGATATTTACAAACACACACCCAAATTATATACATAAAAACGGTCAGACACATAAAATACAGGATAATATGTAGTTGTCTTAGTAAATTCTTTACTAAATTTACTATACTACATCTGTACGAAGCAAGATGACGTTTTAACAATTGAAGACACGATTTGGAGGTGCTATGCAACATTGTTTTTCTTCATTTTACGATCTAAATAAAAGGTGGCTATATACGTATTCTGTTCTTACTAAGTTAACGCAAATAGGCTTAGTAATGAAAATAACCAAATTACCCTAACTGTATCTATCTATACATATAATAAGAACGTAAATGTAACGTGTCTGTACTTTATAGATTTTCTGTCTATCATTTTTACAAGTGTCTGTCTGTTTGCGTGAAAACTCATCACTGCTAAAGTACTGCGTTCACGATAAAACCAAACCAAGAAAATCATAAAGTATATCCTCGAATAACATTTGATCTTGGTTTCATTAAAATTGGTTTATTCACTCTATCAAAAGTTATTGTAATTTTAATGGCGACGCGACTTAAGTAAGAGAGAAAATGAAATAAGTAAATGGACTTAATATATTCAGATGAATTTATTAGTCACTGTTATTTTACATTAGGTTCTACGCGGACGGACTCATTGGTACAGTTACTATATGATATAATCAAAGCTATTAAATGGTGGTAGAGCCACGCTGAAACTATTACTGTTTTCAGCATAAATAGGTCGGCCCGCCCGGGGTAGTACCACCCTCTCGCAGAAAACCGACGTGAAGTAACAGTGCTTGCATTGTTGCGTTTCGTTCGATCAGTTAGAGCGCCGGAGACCCACCTCCCGTCCCCTCTCCTTGCTCCTCTCCCTCTCCCTCCCCTAAGCAATCCCCCCCCAAAGGGTGGCAAATGCACTTGCGACTCCTGTGGTGTTGTTGGTGTCCATGGACGGTGGTGATCACTTAACATCAGGGGACCCATCTGTTCGTTTATCAACTATTACATAAAAAAAAACCCACATTTGCAGCGCATTTCTTTTAAATTATAAACTTGTGAGATATCATTAATTCAATTATCCACGTATTAAAAATGTAAAATACATACATAGCATTTAAAACGAATCTTTCGGTATAAATAAAAATAAACACAGGTTCAAAGAATACGAGGAAACGAAAAAACTAAAATAACATTCGACATTAAAATTAACTTAAAATGACTCGGAGCGATAACGCTATTTAAATAATAAGTAATAAATAATAGAAAGCAATTATAATAAAATGCGTTGTGTGCCGTGGCCGGGGCGCACTGCGCAGGCGCCGGCGAGGGCGGAGCCCGGCGCTAATGCACGCCGGATTGTTCCCCTGATGATAGGCTTCGGCTATCCGTGTGCGCATCACTCTCCCGCCGGCTAGTGACGTCCTTAAACATTGTTAAATCGATAAACATTTACAGTAGTAGTATTATTTAACCTATACAAATCCATCTTACAATGTGAGATAATACAGACCAAAAATAATCGTTTTGTATAATTTACGTTTATTTTGTATAATTCATTTTATTTTGTACAATTTTGAGTTGATTTCATTGTTAGTTATTGAAATGAAACTTCCTATGGGAGTGCTTTGAAATTCTTGTGTAACGAAATGTGGCGGGAGTAAACACTGTGTTCCTTAGCGTGGATGCAACGTCTCGCTTGCCTTCATGTATAGCAGAACAGTGAGAAATAGGCTATTCTAGCTTTCTTTTTGAAGATATCACTCTACCGTGTGTGATCTACACACAGTTTTTTTTAAAGTTACTTGTACTCGAATAACACTATTATTGTATGTGAACTGCATGTTTAATCTAGATTAATCGTGGGCTGTATTTTTTTATTGTGATCATACCATTACAATTTAGCACATATGAATAAGCTTAATAATATTGTTGGAAATAAATGAAAATGTCGGGTAGTTTTACTGCGTCGGCCCATATAAGGGGCGGTGCTTGCCGTGTTGATGCACTCTTTCGGTGGCCGTCATATCGTGCGATAGCTCTGTCCGAACTCATGTCGGTTATTTAACGAGTGATTAATTGTTAGAATTGATGATTCTTAACAGTTTATACCTAAATTGGCCAGTTCTGTTTTTAATAAGCAATAATTGTTTATTTTTGTTCAAAATTGCTAACAATATATACAATAAATAATATCTTAAGAAGCCTTCTATCTTCTGCCTGTAGGTATCTCCTCGGAATCGGTTCAGTAATTTCGAGGATTAAGGGTCCTCTTTTATGTTGTGTTTACACATTTCATAACGTGTTGTGAGTGTTACACTAAAAAGGTTAATCATTCTTATAAGATGGGAATAAGTTCCTAGAGGTAACATCGCAATATAAATTAACACAAATTAATAAATTTCGTCTCATAATGTAACCGCAGTATATACAGTATGAATATAGGTATAATAATAAGAAAAAAAGGATATTTTACAAACTGTCAACATTTTTTTTATTATTTAAACACTTATTACACACACAGTAAACGGGTATAGTCCATAGCTATGGCCTCCCATCGAATATCATTGCTGTTGTATAACTAAGTTTTACTGAAGCATATAGCAGAATGTGGGTGTTGCTTATCTTTTAACCGTGATGTGTTTGAACAATAAAAACTCTTTCTTTATTACTTTTTTAAAATATATATTACAGGAGGCCAACGAACTGGTGGGTCACCTGATGTTAAGTGATCACCACTGTCCATAGACACTTGCAACACCAGGGGAGTCGCAAGTGCGTTGCCAGCCTGTACTTGGGGGAAGAAGAGGAGGGAGAAGGGAGGTGGAGATGGGCATCCGGCGCTCTCACTGAACAAAACGAAAAGCAACAATGCAAGCACTGCTATTTCACGTCGGTTTTCTGTGGGTCGGCTGGTAGTACCCCGGACGAGCCGACCCATTCATGCTGAAATCAGTAGTAGTTTCAGCTAGTAGCTAGTAGCTTTATTACTTCTTCACTTATCCTTATATTTAGGTCAGTTTAATAAGCATCTTAATAAATTATAGCCTACTTGTTATTCTGACAAACCGTATCAAGGTAAAGTTTTATCAAAATCCGTTCAATAGTTTCTACGTAAAAGTGTAACAAACATACACTAATTCTCATAAACTTTGTAATTTATAAAATTAATTGAAATATTATTATTTCATCGATAGTGTCCCAACCCAATCGCCTTAGGGCACGTCCATCTCTGACTGTGCATAATACCGACGTCACGACATCCCAGCTACTATGTTCTTAAAGTCTACCATTTTATAATATCAGGTTTGCTTTTCAAATGTCTTTGGATGTGGAATCAATTTTTCCTATACAGCTAAAAGGTAAAAAAGAATTTTAATTTCCTACAGGAATTTCAACTCAATTAAAGCATCTAAAGGGAATTTTCTAATTTATAATCTACTAGCCTCCGCCCGCGACTTCGTTCGCGTGGAACAGTTACTTTGAGCTAAAGCTAACACGCAGCGGAGACTTTCAAGAGGAAAAAAATCCTATTTTGAAACATTCTTCATTGATGCTCCGCTCTTATTGATCTTAGCGTGATGATATATAGCCTATAATAACCTTCCTCGATAAATAAGCTATAAGAAATTTTCAAATCGGACCAGTAGTTCTTGAGATTACAAACCTCTACAACCTCACAAACTTTACCCTTTTGTGACATTAGAATAGAAGTATAGATTACAAAATAAACTCGCTTTTCGGTCGTGTCCGTTCCCACCTGATCCGTTCAGGTGTGTCCCAAAAATCAATTGTGTCAATCAATCAGTGACTTCCTCGATTTCCTGAGTCGAGAATGTCGATGTATTGTTTTTATACTTTTTAGGATTTAGCGTTTGTACACAACATCGTCTGATGTTAAATGACGGCACGTCTAAGATGGTAAACACGCTAAATTTAGAGGAGGCTGGTTCTCACATACAGCTGCCGGAATACACCAATAGATGATTGGTGACAGTTTAACAACTTGAGGGAGGTAGCTACTACCTACGTGGTCTTAGAAAAAGTCCTACCACCATGTTATGGTTGAACGTTTCAACTCATTAGAAATTGTACATAATATCGATTAACCTTACCATTTTTATTGTACAAATAGATATTCACTACAAAACAAACCAGAAAAATGCATTGACGGTACATCTTCACTATCAAACTCTCAGTTTCGAGTAATCGTTAAACAAAGAAATAAAACTTATTCACTGTGGTTTATATATAGATGGCGTGAAGGTCAGGCGAATGTGTTAAACTATATGTAAGTCTTTTAGTACATACATAAATTCATCATCATTATCAGCCTGTAAGAGAATCATTTCTGGGCCATAGGCCACTTCCCAGAGGAAGGTATGGGCATAATCACCACGCCAGCACACGACGTATTGGCGATTTCGAACTGAGAGAAATCCACAATTACATGCTTTCCCACCTACGGTGGTACTATAAGAACATTTCTCAGGTTCATGTTTCCTCGTGATGTTTCCCTTCACCGTCAGCCGATGGCGTTACCAATTTAACAATACTTTCCGCGAATTCCGAAAAATGCGTCGTTTCATGCTGGGGTTCGAACCTGCAATTACGTCTGTTTATAATGTCAAATAACAGCTTTTTATTAAATGTTTTGAAAGAATCTACGTTACTTATAACAAAACAGTAATTTATCAAATTTTCGCCCGTCTGTCTGTTCCGACTAAACTCCGAAACGGTAGGTTCGACTTTCACCGGCAGTTAACTGATGTTATAAGAAATAGCTTACTGTTATTTTAGAAAAAAAATGTTTAAGTTACGCGCAAATATAATAATCGAAGTAAGCAGTGTCCAGTACCACGCGCACTCCACGCACACTTATACAATGAACAAACTTTTTTGCAGGATTCCAAGCGGGCGAAGTCGCGGATCAGGTTTAGTTTAGTAATAAAAAAGTCATGGCTGTCGTTCCATCAGGTATAACAAAACGTTTCAACGACTGCTCATATTACTGACGCTAAATTAAACCTAATTAAAAGATATCTCCTTGATCAATTCGATACTTAGAAAAACGAAGGGAAACCTGTTTAAAAAATCCAAAAAATACCGGCGATATCAAAATAAATACGAACTTAAATAATAATTTATTAACTAAATAAATTGCAAATTATCAGTTTTATCTTGGACACGTTAAAATGTATCGTAGAAGGACTGAAAGTTATAAAAAATAATGTCAATGAGCATTAGTGCCGAGATATCTTGAAGCTCGGAGTAAAGGTTTACGATGATTTGGGCAGTAAAAAGATTTGTTCATTTCGGATCAGCCTGTACCATTGGCGCGGAGCTTGACTGAAAGAACAATACGTTTTCTATATGAAAAGAAAAGTAAAGATTGATAATAAACATAATTATTATACTTAAAACAAAGGAATAAAAGTACATAAATAACCACGAAAAAAAAGTATTGTAAAAAACTATCGTAAAATTTCTGGAAAGAAAACAAACAATACAATTCTTTTATTTTTTAAACAACATAGTTGCCGCAACTTTATTCTCTTCAAAATAATTTTGTTATAAAAATTATGTTTTATTTTAATTTATTTTAAGTTTATCAATTGTTATTATGCTAATTATAGTTATCTCCAACATCCATTTCATCATTATTAATATACTTTTGTTATATTTACAATTATTTGTTAGCCTCTACAGAATATGATGATGATATAAAAAGTCCAAATATTACTCTGGAGACTCCTCTATCGGTTAATAAATGTCACGTCAAAATTAGTATAGACGTTTCGGAGATTTGATGCAACAAATAAAATAATCTTAGATTTAGTACTTCAACATGCATAAAACACTGTTAAGTACATTGAATAAATATTAATCCTTTTAATTTTGATCACACAGAAAGATTCTTTCTGAAAACAATAATCGAAAAATCGTTTAATCACATTTTTAGTGTTATCTTCTAGTAAAAAATAATTATTAAAGAATGCAAATTTGTATGTTTTAACAAAGAAAATAAATTATATTAAAATGTAATGGCGACAAGAGAGTCTCTAGAGTTACTACAAAAATCAGTCATTTATTGATATTCATTGTTCAATATAATCGATATTGTTACCGCGTTTTGTAATTATCCTTATTACTACAAGATGGCGCTGATCATTTAGTTACCATGACAGCGCTATTTTGTTATCAATCAAAGGTATAGAGGATAATAATTTTCATTGAAAATCAAATGTACTTAATCTATTTATGCCCTAAGATTGCACTTATAAACGTCAAAACTACCACCGGTTCGGAAACCAATCGAGAAGAACCGGCAAGAAACTCGATTTGGTTTATCTTTTTAACATATATATGTAATATTTAGACCACATTACACGTCATAATCGTTTTAGTGGATGAACAGAGATAAGTCAATTCCAGATATCACCATCGTTCACGTGTTGATCCACTCTGTTATAACCTTTGACACCAAAACCCGCTTGTCATGGCGCATAAACTCACAATCCGGCAAATAGGTAAAATATCCTTTGCGTAGTCCGGTGAAGGTATTAAGACATTGCTAGGTCAATAGCGTAGTCAGTTCGGAAAAAAAATGTTAATTACCTTTGTGACTTTGTTGTAAAACCTAACACTATTACAATAACGACATTAGACAATGAATCACTTGGGTAGTACAGTGGTTGAAATTTTCCAATAGTAAGTGGTACAAACTTTTTGCTACACCTATAAATATATAGATATTATTATTTGTGTGGATTTTTTTTAGATCGTAGACGTAAGAGGCATGAAGTATGAAGAATACAAACTTATTAATAAATGCTTAGACTAGTCAATGGTATGAAATAAAAAAGTCGACGCAGTTATAAGGATTGTCGACAGAAGTGAAAACTCAAAACAATGTAAAAACTGTGAATTTATGATTTTTTATGAAAAATAGGTGGTAGAGCCACGCTGAAGCTATTACTGGTTTCAGTATGAATGGCTCGGCTCGCCAGGGGTACCACCCACTAATGTACGGGACATTAGTACAGAAGTTAGACTTATGCTATGTGAGTCGCTTATTCTGTCTAAATTAAATTATGCTAATATTGTGTATGACTCCTGTATTCTTAATAAAACAAAACGGCTTATACAGAAGGTACAGAATGCCTGCACGCGTTTCTGTTTTCATATTCAACCAGGAACTCATATCACGCCTTTTTTAAACCAAGGGCAACTCGTAAAAATGGAAAATAGGAGGCAGTTACACCTAGCCACACTATTATTCGGTGTGATAAAAACCGGGAAGTCTGAATATCTTTATGAGAAACTAGTTTGCGCTAGAGATCTGAATAGTTACGGAACTAGAGCTACTAAGTATATGTTACGTACTCATCGCCATGTTACCACCTCATTTTGGTACAGTTTTAAGTTCGCTGTTATCAAATGCTGGAACGACCTACCCCCTCCAATGCGCAATCCCAACGTATTACTTACATTTAAAATTCATTATAAAAAGTTTTTATTATTATCGCAATGCTTGTAAACTAAAGGTTTTGCATCCAGTTTGAGTTGCATATATATTTTAGTCACGCCTGCAATTGCTTCTCTTATATGTTGCTTTATGTATCCTACTATTTTTATTTTATTAATTTCCCCTATATATATATATATATTATGTGCCGTATTATTTTTTGTACATTAACTACTTTCCCTGTATATATATTATACTTTATAATTTTAATTCATATTTTTATTTTTTACGCACCGTGACTTGCATTGGGTTCCAGCTGAAAATCAGCGCTAAGTGTTTCTCATAGCACTTCATATGCTGAGCTAACACTATTTCATAATTCTCAGATATGCATATTTTTATCCATTCTTCATCATCATCAGCCTGTAAGAGACCCACTGCAGGGCCATAGGCCTCTTCCCTAAGGTATGGGCGTAATCAACACACCAGCCCACGACGCATTGGTGATTTCAAGCTCTGAGAAATCCACAGTTCTATATTTTTCTCACATAAAGTAGTGCTACAAGAATATTTCTCAGATTCAGGTTTCCTCACGATATTTTCCTTCACCGTCAGCCGATAGTGTTACTAATTTAAATCAGTAAATGTACGCGAATTCCGAAAAATTCGTTAGTACATGTCAGGTTTCGAACCTGCGGACATCGAAGTAATATTCCACAGGTCAAACCACTAGGCCACCACTACTATCCATTCTTGTATACTTGTACATATTTTATGTTATGCGTTATGAATAAAATATTTCTTTCTTTCTTTCTTTAATTACTGACGCACAATTATTATAAATTTTAAAGATAACATCGCGAAATACAACAGTATAATTACATGATTAATGTATTTGTCATCATAACAATAATAATTAGTTTAATTACTCCTCTTAATAACTTTTAAAGTCGTTAATTATGTTTTTGCAGTCCTTATTGTGTTCAAGTAATGAGGTACGTTACTCTGTACATTAAGAGAGGTATGGATGTATGATAAACAATTACAGACCTTTATTAACATGCTGGCAGGTACTGTTTGGCATGTTATGAAGCTGTGTAGGATATTAATTCGCTTAGCACTCGCTATGACAAACTAAAAAAAATATTGTGAGACGACGCGGGACGCCTGGCAGATGTGAAACATCAACATTATTTTGTACAGGTAATATGCATAAAAGGATTTATTTATTTATCTCTTGACCTCCAACACAATGTACACTGATCATTATTAAAATAAGACACGCACAATTTGTAACGGTAAGTGTCATCGTAATTAGAGGTGTAGACTGCATGCTTAGTCTGACAATGAGAAAACAGTTAGGGATATAAAATGAAATTATGAAATTCACTGAGTTTACTTAATATTATACATTATGAAAATTAATTCTGTAAAAAAACTCAAATATATATATATATATATATATATATATTTGATTGTTTACTACAGGAAATAAATATAGCATAATCAAAAATAAAATATTAAGAATTATTTAAAAAAAGAGATGACTGGCTATCCAATAAACATATACTATATTTATTAAATAAAAAAAACATAATCATATATCGTGGCGACTCAAGTTGTGGCGACATGTCGCCACGGCAACAGTTGATCTGACCAGCCACCATAGATTTTTCACATGAAAAATGCGTTGAATTACTAGTGGAAAGAAATTGTGAATACATAAATTGAAAACAATTATAAGATGTCAGGTATTATTAGAGACTAGCGGCCATTCACGACTTAGTTTACATTTTCTTTTTTAACTACGACATCATACATCAAATTTGTTGATTCTAAATTTTTATGTAGCGCACGCCGAGATAGTTCTTATATAGCAGGATTTCTTGCAGATTTGAAAGGTCTTTCTTTGTATCAAATCTAATATTATATCATATTGTTTTGCGTTCACGCTTTGATAACTACCAATCACCATGAAATTATGTATACAAATTGTCAGTGATACTAAAAAGGATATATTGTACCTCTAATCCAAAAAAGAAGGACTGTTCCCCACGGGTACTTACCCGAAACTGCGAGCAAAAGCTATAATTTGATCAATGTAATAATTTCATTGGTGTAAATATTGTGTTGAATTTTCACTTTTCTTGATGTTGTAGTCTTTATTCTACGCCAATGATAAGCAACGGGTCGCTACAGATTCTCACCACCTGTCATACCACCCAACAAAAGGTACGATCAATAACCTGTATGATTCCCACTGCAGGCTTCTGTCCGAAGGAAAATATGGGCATAACATCACGCCAGATGACGACGTGTAGGCAATTTCAAACTCCAATAAATCCACTGTTTATAAATCCACATACGGTGGTACTACAAGAACATCTCCAAGGTTCAAGTTTCCTCGCGTTGTTTTCCTTCACCGTCAGCCGATAGTTTAAAATAGTAAATGTACACGGATTCCGAAAAATTCCTGGGGTTTAGATGCTGGGGTTCAAACAAGCGGACATCGGATTGATATTCCACAGGTCAAACCAATACGCCACCAGCAAAAGATATATATTATTCGACAAGAAACAATCGAAAAGATGATGCGTACAACTCGCATCCCAGCTCCGAGTCAAAGCGGCACTTACAAAGCGGCTCACCGTAATCGAATTGATTCGTTAATTACTAACCTTTATCTGGTCCAGCCATTAGCGGAGCTCGATCCGTCCCACGCGGCCGATTTAATTGCTATCTCTCTGAATTACGACCGACTCGAATCATTCCGAAACTTAACACTAGCATTAATACGATAAAATTATTCGTCTTTTTTCTCATTCAATTTAAATCGATAGTTACGATGTGAGTGAATTTAGGCCATTCTAGATTTTTTTTAAATATGATTTATTTCATAATATAAATGTACGGTACGGTATCCGGCATTTGATTTAGCATGTTACGTCGGGGAGTAGTGTGAAGTCCAATAAGTCTTGGCTTGCTTCGATTTTGTATAACGTTGTCTCAATCACACAGCGCAATTACTGCGTTAGACAAGGATAACGCTATACGAAACTACTATCTACTACTAAGACTATCTCGGTCTACTCACCGACTTGCCAAATAAAATGCCGGGTACAAGCAGGTAGTAAATTGTAAAAATTAAAATAATTTTGTAAAACAACTTACTGTTACGTAAAGGTTCTTTTAAAAGAAGGCACAGGCGATTTAATTTTTTTTTTCGAACTGACTACGCTATTGTCCAAGCATATTCTTAACGGCTTCACCGGACCACTCACGATTTAGAATTTTGAATTAAAATTTAGAATATTGGAGATTCTCTGAAGAGTACCGTATTTTTTTTCGAACTGACTACGCTATTGACCTACCAATGTCTTAACAGCTTCACCGGACTACAAAAGTATCGGATGAAGTATATGGGTGATGCTGACGCCGCACATTTAGTAGCGCGGTCCGGGCGCCCGCTACGTCGTGAATCATTTACATTACTGTCTTGTCTCTTCCATTATTAGGTCAAAAATATAATAAATATATCCGAAATAAAAAGTGCATTATTTATCACCACCCAATGCCCCAAACAACTAAACATATTTTAATCTACATGAGTGGGGTTGGTTGCGGAAAATTAATTTGTACACACAAACAAGCAATCTTCCTATTATCTATACAAGTAATAAGAATGTAAATGTAATGTGTCTGTAGTTTTTAAATTGTAGTGGTTTTTTTTTATGTCATAAGTGGCAAACGAACAGGTGGTTCACCTGATATTGTGTGATCACCGTCCATGAACACCAACAACACCAGAGGAGTCGCAAGTGCGTTGTCACCCTTTAGGGAGAAGGGTTAGCGAAGGGAGAGGAACTGGGAGGGGAGGGGCGGTGAGCCTCCGGCGCTCTCACTGACCGAACGAAACGCAACAATGCAAGCACTGTTACTTCACGTCGGTTTTCTGCGAGAGGGTGGTACTACCCCGGACGAACCGACCCATTCATGCTGAAATCAATAATAATTAGTATAATTAGTTTAGGAATAAGCAATGAAATACATTTCAATCATTTTTAGAAATGTCTGTCTGTTTGTTTGAACACGATAAAACCTCACCAAGAAAATCATGACGGATATCCTTCAGTAACATTCAGTCTTCATTTCATTTCATTCAAATCGGTTAATTCTATAAAAAGTTAGGTACTTACATATTAACCTAACCGATTATTTTTCTCAATTTTCCGTCTCGGTTTCTATTACTATTTGTACACTTTCAATTATAATCCATTTGTACCAACAAAATGTACCTAAAACACAAGTGGCGAATAGACGAAACAAACGGCTTTTTAAGGCCAAAACCTATAATATTCAAATGTCATAATTATTTTTTTAATATTCTTGATGGTCATCTTTGGAAATCTTTAGTGCACCCTATGTACATATGCTAATAGAATATAAACTTTCTAAATGATAATTAAAACCGTATCAAAATACGATGTATAATTTAGAACTATTAAGAGAACACACACACAGTCGCGAAAAGCAACTTAATATATACTCACTAGCTGACGCGGCTGTTGCTCAAAATAACAGAAACACGTGCACTATAAAATAAACCTATATCATCGCTCAGACCAATAGGAGCGGAACACCAATGAAGAATGTTTCAAAATCGGGGTCATTTTTCCTTTTGAGAGTCTTCGCTGCGAGTTCAGCGTTAGCACGAAGTAACTATTCCACGCGGACGGAGTCGCGAGAACAGCTAGCTATAATATAAAACTGCTCTTACAATTCATAACAATGATCAACATAGTTATAACAGCAACATCATCCGATCGCCCTATATTCCTAGCACTATAACAATAAAGATTGTTATGCTGACGATATGTCGCCGCTCGCCCACACACCGGACATCGGATGATGTATGATGGGAATGCATAGTCTACAATTAAGCTATAGAGTTTAAGAAAGCCAGTCTGTATTTAACCATATAAGAAATCGGTCGAATTAAAAATTCAATTCGTGATTTAATTTTGTATTTTTAAAAACGCTACGGCTGTTTCCCCAAGTTTGACTGGCGCAGCCTTGTGGATTTTTCCGATCGCTATAATCGTAAACCCCGAAATCGGTTTCGCGAGTAGCGACGCGAACGCGAAAACACGAACCAAATAAATTTGTCTCCCTGTGGGAAACTAGACTGTACGCGTACACCAGACTCAGGAGGACATGGGATCGAGCGGCTGGTGAGTAGACCTTTTCACTTCCCGTTTTTCATTTTCCCAGTCTTTTCCATATTTTTCCATCAACCTAAATCGTTGATATTACTGATTGCGTTTATCTGATTTTGTTTACACACATATCGGTAAATTATTGATTCTCGCGATTAGTTTGTGTAGTTATAAGTAAGTAAGAGTAAAATGGAAGCTAATTTGGCAGCAGCACGACGTGC